>JALPQI010031231.1:0-61221 GCA_025490895.1 Thaumatotibia leucotreta
GTGTATCCACTATGCTGTTCATCATCATCTTCTACTTAGGAACGAATGGACAGTGACACTTGAATCCCTTACCCAAAGGAAAGACTTGGGCTGGTGATAAGACAAATTTATTCTTACTACCGTCACCACACGACCACATTCATAGGGTCCTGAAATGTTCCCAAGTATTTTTCCATACCAGCGCTTGATTAACCTTTGCCTTGTCTCGAAGAAATAGATTACGTGTCGCTTTTGGTGACGTCACTCTGTACTTTTTACGTCATTATAAGAGTCTCTTCATTAAAAATATCTTAATTGATGTTTATGTCCCGGAAATCCCTACGCCACGGTCTTTTTGTGCAAATGGATGGAAAGATTTGTGTAAATTATATTGAATATTCACCGCAAGTGGTTTTATAGTCAGTTCTAGGCAATGGATAACGTGGATATCGGATAAAATAGGATTATAGCAGTTGTTTTCAACCTTATGAGTAGGAGTAAATCTTTATAGTTGAGATAGCGTTATGCATCTTTCCTGTCTATGGAGCAAAACATTTTGCCCAGCAGTGGGAACTTTTTTTATGAACTACTTAATATTTTATGTAATTTCTAACATCGTATTTTTAAACTAGGTACTCCATTAACTTAGAAGTTATAAACCGAAGAACGAAAAAGGAACCGTTCTTTTGTATGGAGAAAATACGGTATCCGGTCTCTGCAATACCTGTATAAAAAAACTATCATTAAAACCGGAATGAAAAACATTCAGAGTAAAACGCTGACCCAGATAGGTTTTTTCTCAAAGCAAGCCATGTTTGTTTGTTCCCTCGCTGTAAAACTTTCATCGCAGCGCAGTGCAAGGGCGCACCCACCCGTTTCATCCCCAGCAACGATGACATAGAGCTGTGAATCCTTCGATATGGTACCTACGAACAAATAAAACATGGAAGCCGCACGCCATAGTAAATTGCCTTTTCGGTCCTGAATTTTAGTTGACAAATGTCACCCCCTCGTCAATCATCACGGCAATGAATTTCAATTTCAACCTATAAAACTTAAACCGCTATTTAAAAATAGTTGTGATTGGTCCATCAAACTTTTGATTGGCTATATTCTATAAACATTTGTCAAAGATGTTGCGCTGAAATATGCAGAGTGTTAAGAAAAGCGCCATGTCCTGCCCATCTTGGCACAATTGAACAATTGATTTTGGGGGCATTTTTGAGCTGGTGTTAGACGTCCATGTTGTATATGGTCGCAGTATGGTACCTATTTCTGAGACGTAACAAACACGATTATTTTAGTACTTCTACAAATGATAGGAACCCGAGTGGTAATATTTTGGGATTTAACTTACACGTTCACACAGTTTTTTATAACTTTGAGCATTTATTACGTAGCTGCCATAGACAGTATATGACCTTTAAATGCGAATCAGTTTAGGTTCGGCTTGTCAATTTCTGACAGTTATTCTATGGAACTGACAGTTTAGGGTACCTACTTATATGTATTCTGTGGTTTAGATCCTAAATTGAATCGCATTAGTAGATCATAAATAAATAAATAGCCTCCACTGGCGCAAGTATATCGCATCGTGTTTGGCTACCATAAAGTTAAAATTGCCAATGATTGCGGTAGGTCTTTTAATATGGAGATCACGATGACGTATGAATCGCAAAAAAATCAAAGTAAATCAAAATAGAATGTTATTATAATGCGTCAGAGACAAACCGCATGTTCCGTGACCTTAAGCTGTCAAATATTTGATTTGCTAGACAATACTCCTTTGTATTAGTATTTAAAGACCTTTCTAAAGACTGTAGCTACCCCCCACTTAGTATTATTAGGTTTAGAATATCCAATGATAAAAAAGTGGGGTGGATAACTTAAATAAAGTGGCCCACTTTAGATTCGTTTAATCTGTAAAAAAAACCTTCCACATTTTTTTATAAATGCACATGATCATCAAAATTAAGTACCGTAAACTGGGGTTACATTGATAAAAACTTCTTTTAGTTTTTAATCGCGAATATCTTCTGTCACCATCCGTATATTTTTTTTTAGTCTGGCAAGAACGATAGTTGTCCTTATTAATTGTTTAGACACACATTAGGTAAGTACGGCCGTTAAAATAACGAATCACGTATTTATATTTACGTATACTTTTTGCTATTTTTGTGTGTAAAATAACTTCTAAACTAACAATAAGGGTAGTGAGGTAAACGGTTCTTAATCACAATTAACTTGTCACAAGTGTATTTAGGTATCCAAATATAACGTTTTTGGGATCTTCAATTCAAACTAAGTACTTATAACAATTGTTTTTATTCAATGGGGTGTCTTTGATCACCTACATGGGGTCACATTGATCAGAATCTTACGTATAGTTGGTTATGGTATGTCTATCCATTTGACTATTTATTTTATAAGAAGATTGTTCTCTCTTCAATGTTTGATTTTTGTTTTTAATAAAGTTGAATACTGAAGTTTTTTATTACATTTCGGGGCTACTTTGATCACAAATATTTGATCAATATAACCCCAAAACGACGTAAATTGTTGTAAATATTGATACTGCGAACGGATTTATTTATTTCCTTAGGAGAGAGTACTCCTGTAAAGGTTTACATTCAATTACCCTAAAAAAAAGGTATCAAAGTAACCCCAATGTCAGTTTAACTTTGATCACAACGTTTTATTTTTCTATCATCATACATTTTTAAAGTAGCGTTTCATTTTTTTACCGAGAAAGATAACAAAAAGTTGATCATCATCATCATCATCATCAGCCAATGATAGTCCACTGCTGGACGTAAGCCTCTCATATTAAGCGTATAAACGCATTAGGAGGTAAATGCCCATAATCGCCACGCTGGGCAAGCGGATTGGCGATCGCAGTAATGTGTCCACTATGATGACGCTGCTGCCCATCATCAATTCTTTATCAAATAGTGGTCAGTGACACTTCAATCCCTTAGTCGACTCTTACGACACCCGCAGGAGGAGTTGGGGTGGTGACAAATGTATTCTTACTGCCGTCACCACACGGCTTAAAAAAAAAAAAAAAAAAGTTGATGTTTCTATTTTATTTTTTGAATTTTTTACGCCTAATTTTAGAAGATATTGAAGTTTAAACTTTAAAATTGATCAATGTAACCCCGGTTTACGATATTTTCCTATTGTCTATGAGGTTTTAGTGCTCAAAAGCCCCCCTGGGGTATTGTTTGCCAAGTAGTTCAAATTTTAGAAGCAGTATTTGCATACCTACTATTTTACTCAATTTCAAAAACTACCTTTCTGTAAGTACTAATTTCTAAAGAAACCCCCGAAGAGCTTATTTTGAGTTCCAAAATCTTACCGGCAACACAATCTTGACCCACTTGTATAAGTCTAGGACTTAATCTGAATCGCAATGTATCAGTTCCATAGAATAACTGTCAAAAAGAGATACGAGTAAGCAGAACCTAAACTGAATCGCATTAAGAGGTAATGGTAGGCCCGCTGGGTTTTAGTAACTCGTTGGGAGTGCTATTTCCTTTTCACTGGCTTTGCATGCTCCGGTGAGTGCAATCAAAACATTTCTGCTCTGCGTATTTTTACCAACTCGTTAACGTACTTCGTTTATGAATGTACCTACTACACTGAACCAATGAGGGTTTTCTCGAAAACGTATGCCACTAGTTGACGTCACTTGGCCGTAAGGTCCCGACACAATTATCTAGCTCCAAATAAAAACTAAATAGAAGGTAGGTATTTTTATTATTTATATAATTTTATTAACTCATACAAAATATTTAAACACGAAACTATAGGCGCTCTGAGAATTTAGACAAGTTTCTGGACCTGACGCCTCAGTGCTGCCGCCCTGGTGGACGTCATTTCAGAAAACCCTCATTGGCACCTTGTCAAAATGACAGGCAGTAAGGAATTTCTTGCAAATTGATTTATAGCGTCACTATGCACTAGCATAATATCTGAGTGGCTTAGGGTTCCAATCGATTAACTGTACATACTTTTTGTACTTGTTCATACATTTATGTTTCCCTTTGTGCAAGAGTAGACAACGCTAATTAAAATCATCAATGTCCGTTTTATGGGGCATTAAGCTACTATACATTATTTTTTATTACTCTTTGTTTTTCTGTAGGTATAAGAGTATGATATGCTACTTTTCATTTTATCTACCTATGCATGTCACTGTCACATAAACTGACCAATTAGATAAGTAACTTGCAAAAACATTTTCTAATACAGAGACTGTTTGCATAAACTGGTGAATCAGTGAGATTGACCAGGAAGGAAACCTTAGTAAATACTTAATCCCCTTATTCAACGTCTCCTTATTTAGCAAGCCGGTAAGTATTGTTAGGCCGGGATTATACATGTAAGTTCTTACGTAAGTTATAGGGACGGAGCTATACTAAGGAATGAGATAGTGATATTTACGTCCCATTCCTTAGAGCGCTCGTACACCTGTAAGTTCTTACGTAAGTTATAGGGACGGAGCTATACTGAGGAATGAGAGGTGAATATCACTATCTCATTCCTTAGTATAGCCCCGTCCCTATAACTTACGTAAGAACTTACAGGTGTAAGGCTGGCCTAAGTATTGCTCCGTCCTTACAACTTACGTAAGAACTCACAGGTGTAATTCTGGCCTAAAGTCCCTTTCGGCCTTAAAGAGATATTGATAAGACTGAAAGGGACAAACTATACTCAGCCACTCAAAGTTAGGACACCAATTTATTAAACGGTACAAAGCAGGTGTACCTAATTTGTATTGTTTAATAAACATTCACATTATAACCGCATGATTAATATCTATCTACCTACACTAAAATTTAGTAATTATAGTAATGCTTCCCGGCTAATTCATAAAATGTAAATCATCTCCCTGTTATTATTTAATATGAATTTTGTCCTTATCTGTAATTTTGACAAACTTATTTATTAGAAAGAGACAAACGCGTGTCTTACACTAGTTGAAGTTACTGAGGTAAAAAAATACCTGTCACCTTTGTTAGTTGGATAAACCAATCTGTAGTGAGCTACCTTCGTCGATTCTAAAAACGACTCCTTTCCATAGCAATGGTTCGAACGGAATATAATTTTATCCTTTTTGTATGTATCTAAAATATACGTGATATCAGCTATAATATTTATTTATAATAGACACAGATTGAGCTAAGCTATATAAATAAATAGAACTCATAGATTTGTTGGATTTGTTTTTTCTTCATAAGTACGAGGGCTTTGAAACGTGTACTTAGCGTGATATTTGATGTGCCCCACGATTTTATTTTAGTCTAATCAATGCATATATTTAATTATATTGATAGGATTAAAAAAAATAGGTTATCCGCTATTTTGTAGCAGTGGCCACGTTGGATTTACTATAATACTGAATATACCTACATAATTGTATTGTCACCAGAACCAAAGTGATATACCAAATTTCAGATCAATCGGTTGACAGAAAGAGGGTGAAATTTCAATTACTAAATTTGACCCAAGAAAACAAACGGGGTAAGCTAAATAAAGCCTATCGCAAACCGTTTAAACTTTAAAGAACTAAATGACAATCATCTTCTTTAATATGAGTTATTGTCCGTATCCGTAATTTTGACCAATTTGTTTATTATATCACGTTATACGCGTACGCTACATTAGTTGTAGTTACTGAGGTAAAAAATACCTCTCACCTTTGCTAGTTGGGTAAACCATTTTGTATTAATTGTAGTGGGCTGCCTTCGTCGATTCTGAGAACGACTCCTTTCCATACGTAGCACTGCTGCGAACGGAATATCATTTTCTCCTTTTTGTACAGTAACAATATTTATGTACCTATGCATATTCCTATAAGCAGTATTCAAAAATGTACCTACTTAATTAATAGTCACAAATGGAGCTATTATAGTTAAATCAATATGACACATAGATTTGTTGGATTTGTTTTTTTTTTTCATAAAGACAAGAGCTTTGAAAGTAATTAGAAACTACCCTGCTCTAAGAGGCGATCACACAAACTGTTTGAGAAGCTATGATCTCGATTCAATCATTCTTACATTGTTATAACATAACTAGTTTGTTCCGCAGTTAATACTTACTGTAAAAAGGGCTATATACTTTAAGTGCCAATAGGAAGATAAGCCTATTTGAACTGTGTCATTGTAAGGTTTAATCATTTATTATTCATTTAAAACGGTACTTAATTGTGCACTGATATTGAACTAAACCTTGCTACTAAAGGAAACGCCTGGGTGCTTAGCCAAGTTGCCAATCGCTAACGCTTAATAGTCAATCGTAAACGACAGGCAGCTAACTGTCTTTGTCGCACTAATATGAAAGAGTGATAGAGAGGGAAAACTACGATAGGCTAATAAGCGTTAGCGATTGGCAACTTGGCTAATCATCATGGTCGTATTATAAAATATATCCGTTGTTCCTTCGCATTCGTCTAGAAAATTGCTTCTTAAACACAGGAGTCAATATGAACCTTGAATTCATCATCAGCCTATGATAGTCCACTGCTGGACGTAGGCCTCTACTATTAACTATGCGTATAAACGCATTAGGAGGTAAATGCCCATAATCGCCACGCTGGGTTGTCCACTATGATGACGCAGCTGCCCATCATCAATATTTATCAAATAGTGGTCAGTGACACTTCAATCCCTTAGTCGACTCTTACGACACCCGCAGGAGGAGTTGGGGTGTTGACAAATATATTCATACTGCCGTCGCCACACGGCAGTCTTACTGCCGTCACCACACGGCAACCCTGAATTATTTTTTTATAATATACCTATGCTATAAAAACATTACGAGAGATATCGAAATCTGTTCTTAGGAACCATGCCATTACCTATTATTAAATCTAAAAACGAAGTCATGGTTCCTAAGAACAGATTTCGATATCTCTCATAATTTGTAGCTTCCCATACAAAGTCAAAGAGCCGCCAGCGGCACTGAAGAATTAAATAAAATTTAAACTTTTAAAAAAATAAAAAATTAAACATTTTATTTGTTTTAGATATCATATTTCTTAGTAACGTTTACTATTTAAGAGCTATAGAACTGATATCCAAATTAAAACAAAATACCTAATTTAATTTTTCAAAAAGTGCGGGTTCGATTCCTGGGCGGAGTAGTGGAGTAGGGTTAGTTGTGGAACATTGACACAAACGGACGCAATGAAACTTTGCGATATCTCGGAAACTTGACCTTAATGGCTAGCCCCGTCTATCAAACAAGGACGAGCTTAGGGACCCTCCACATCTCCCCAGGGTGCGAGCGACGATCGCAGAAGGAGCACGTCGCTACATGCTTCAAAGTGAATTGAACCAGGAAAAGTAACAATTTTTATTTATGTGTCGTATTTTTTTGCCAGAATACGGAGAGTTTGGTAGTATTTATATTTTTGTCGTATTGTATATATATTCAAGTTTATCTTAAGCTAAATACTTTTCAAATTAGTTCAAGTCTTGGCCTCGTTTTTTTATTTAGTTTAAAATAATACCCTGGTGTCTCACAATGAAACATTTTTATGTAATGTACAATGAAACAGGTTCATGTTTCGTTGTGTACTGTATAGTTTTATTGTACACCGAATATGAAATTGCAAAAGGTTACTATTCTATGAGACTGTTCATTTAAATGTGTTTCATGTTTAGCACCTTATTATCAACCTATTAAGGCCCACGTGTATAACCTAGGGTTAAACACTGACCAGTAGCTAGAGTGACAATTTTTATATGTACGAGGGCAATAACATGATCACTTTAACTCCTGCTGGTGAATACCTGGTTATGTGGCTAAGCCCGGGTGGTACAAGAGAGTCAAAGTAGTACATTTTTAATATTTTTTGTTGACTGGTATAATTATATTATATAAATATATATTAAAAAATTACATATTAAATATTTCGTAAAATTATATGCGTAGTAATAGTGGTAATAAAACATATTTTTTATCTTTTAAAACATTCTGTTCCTACATATTATATTAATATGTGATTGTTTTCATTAAAACATAACATTTTTCGGTTGCTGAATGTGCCTATGTCATAAACATTCGTTAATAAATTAATCTTCCTAAGAATCAGTACGTTTTACTAAGAACAACCACATAATATAATAATAATCTATTTGGCTACTGTTCATGTAACTCTGTTTCAATGTTGGTTAACCGTAATATTTTTTGTTTACAATGAAATAGCTCACGGTGTTTCACTAATCACTATTTACTAGTACACATTGAAACAATACACTTTTTTCAAAAACATTTTAAGAATATGTACGCAATTTTCAGAACTAGAGCCATTCTTTTACACGCCATAAACAATGATGACTATTAGTCTATTTTATGGCAAAATATACGATTTTTTCTTTTAAATTGGCTGAGATAGGACAGTTTAAAAAGTTGAATGTTTCATTGATGGGTATATTTTAAGTAATATGTTTAACAATAAAACATACGTACACAATAAAACAACATGATATTTATGGAGATGCCCAAGACCCTCCCGCGTTCACCTGGTTTACAGTCATACTACGAGGATACATAAAACAACTTTTTTTTGCAATATGTCGCAGTTATTCGCAGAAACTTGGGTTGTATACAATGAAAATTTCGGTTTCATATATCTTTCAGTGGTATTATTAATCATTTAACAAATTGGAACCCTACTAAACTAAACCTACTCCAGCTTACCGTTATTATTAACTTTACTTTATTTTGTATTCATTGCAAGCGTTCTTATATATATGTTACATATAACACAGTTCCAATGTTGGTTAAGTCTGTTCCATAGTTCACTGGACTTATTACATCTGTTTCAATGTAAAAATTCGGGTGTTTCATTGAATACCTGCACGAGGACACAATGAAACAAACTCATTTTTTGTTTAAAGTTGCATAACACATATGCTATTGAAAATAAGTAGAAACCAAGAATGCGATTTGATAGCCAACTAAATTGTTTATCTTCAAACACAATATCTCACTCGTAACTTCAAAAACACCAGAGATACAATTGAAATTTAGTTATTTCATTGATCCACAACTTACCCTACACGTATTTTTGTAAGTGTATGAATGCAGTTTTTCTTTTTACTAAAATCGATCTCATGGTCCCTAAGACAAAAATTCGCTATCTGTTATGGTTTCCGAAACCTCCCTACTGATCCATTTAGATTAATCGCCCTGTATAAGTACATTGACAATTAATTTCCTTGTAAGATTTAATGTGGTCCGACTATGTACTTTTTCCTAGTTTTAATACTGAATGCACCCATAAATTAATCAATATACTTGCTACCTACACCAATTGTATGTCAATTTAAAATAATAAGATCACAATCGACAATCTTATCAATAAACGTTTAAATATCAATTTCTTCGCCGAACTTCCGTAACCGTACACCGAACATGGCGATTGGCGGTTATCAGACAATTAAACGACTTATGTCATACTTTAATCAATGTAGAGTATTCTGTTTCGTTTGACGAAATTAAGGTCTTTCCACACTGGTGTAATGTGGACAGATTGTAATTTCAATTGTCATTCTTAATTTGTGTGTAATTTATACATAATTATGTGATATGTCACGTCATATACAGGGTGGTCCAAACCTTGACGTCTAAAAAATTTTTTTTTAGGTTCCCTACGTCATGGGCTATCAGAATATACCCCATGTATGTTAGCCGATTTTTTGTAGCTTTTTTAATTTTATTTGATCGACTACTCCGAAAAATCCTCATTATTAAGTATCACTTTTTTTTTTATTTTACGAAGGTTTAAGGTCTAGGGCAGTCTAATTACATTACCAAAAATCCTTGGGATATGTTTTATTTTTTTTTATTTACGTACATTAATGCTATTTTGATAGCGTTTTTAACGTAACATTTTGAATTTGGTATTTTTTTATCCTACTTGTATCAAAGTGAGGACGCAATTTTTTTTGTCAGTAAATGCTTTATTTGTAGTCATACTTTTACAAAAAGAAACTAGTTAAAAAACCCAACAGTTTTTTTATTCATAAATTTCTTCATTCCAGAGTTTCTCAAAAAAAAATTTCAAAACTTCATAACTCGAAAACTACAAAAAATCGGCTAACATACATGGGATATATTCTGATAGCTCATGACGTGAGGAATCTAAAAAAAATGTTTGACGTCAAGGTTTGGACCACGTACGTACGTCACGCCATTGTACGGACATAATACAGTATGTCCGTACATGGCGTGAAGAACTTGATAACTCGAGATATAGGTACTCTTGGCGTCAACATTTTTTTTTCTACGACCAATACAATAAATAAATAAATAATAATAATAATAAATAAATATCTTGGAACATCTTACACAAATCAACCTAGTCCCACGGTAAGCTCAATTAAGGCTTGTGATGTGGGTACCAGGCGACGATATACATAATAGATAGATACATATAGATACTTAAATACATAGACAGCCATGACCAAGGAACAAATATTTGTGATAAATAAATACACAAATAATGCCCTCGCCGGGATTCGAACCCGGAACCTCCAGCTTCGTAGGCAGGGTCACTACCAACTAGGCTACAGAGGCTGACAATACGAGCGTGGTCGCCTCCTCGGCCAGTGTACATACCTGGTGGGTCACAACGAAAGAACAGCGCTGGCTTAGCCAGCTACATGCTGAGTTGTGACCCTTTTATGGCAAGCTGTTGTTATGATGTGCTTATTTGTATGATGTGTATATGTTCATTGTGCTTGTCGTAAATAAATTTTATTTCATTTCATTTTCATTTCAATAATTATTGGACAGAGTATATCTTCCGAGAACTATAATAGTAGATGGTAAGAATATAGTTTCTTCAGTGTGGACAGAACTTATTCATGCAAAAAAGCAAATGGAGTTCTCATTACGGACATTGTCAATATCAATAAAGTACTCATTGAGCAAAAAAGTCATCCCAAACGTGTTTTAAATCTAACAGAAAACGAGAGTCGACGGTTTGCATAGAGACCGGTAAGGATAAGGTACCGTAAAACCACCCAACTATAGTCCAACAGCTCTCAACTATGGTCCAAAACTATGTCAAATATCTTCGATTTAGTGTAATTATTATATTATTGACGCAGTTATGTATTACAAAACGTCTCCTCATTAATGATTAAAAAACTTAGATGAAACCAGAATAAAAGATTTCCATTGATGTTTAATTACGAGTTGAACTTGTGGACCATAGTTGTAGTAGTGGACTGTAGGTACAGTTGTATGGTTTCACGGTACTGCTATTTTAAAACAACACGTGGAATTTCCGAATAATAAAAAACGCAGGCATGCGTATTTTTGCACCAATACCTACCGCAAATCCACCCAACCTATTTATAGCTAAATTTAACAAAGGCTCCATTAGCGTAATTCGTAAATTAATAAGACAGTTCTAAAGCAAAACCTCGTTCGAAATAAAAATACTATCACACATAAAGGTATAACACAATAATAAATCTATGCTAACATAAAACCGATAAGTAGGTAAGTAGTTCCAAAATTTTATGAAATAGGTTGTTGCCGTATGGTTATAGTTAACCAATTAAATAGTAGTTAACTAAATTGTGTAAAATTCTAATTTTCTATATGCAGACGTCACTTTCCGCCCATTTTTTTCTTAATTTGCCGTTTTTTTTCTACTGACAACTTTGATTGTCAGGCTATATTATCTACCTATACCTGCATTAAAAAAAGTTATTTATTATCGTGATAATTATAGTACAAATGCGACATTGTTGTAGCTTTTAGTATCCTTCAGGTATCTGGACCTAGATCATGTCACGACTATGAACAGTATGAACGCTAAAGTTACGGGTGTTGTTTTCCGCTTCACTTATCAAATGTCAAAATCAAAACTTAAACTTCCTGGGGTGAATGAAACTAGGTTAGTTGACCTACCTTCCGTATTAGTTGACCTTTGTGTCATTGGCCGAGTACGAAGAGGAGGGTAATGTTTTTCCAAAAATCGCCTATGCGCTGCTACTGAGGATTTTCATGGATTATTGCCTCTAATTATGCCAGTAATTACACCGGCTATCATAGGCTGGTCTCACCGCGAGCTACTAAGCTATGAACTATCGGCTATCAACACGAACAAAATAAAAGAGACACGGCGATACTCGCCCAGCTATCAGTTATCACCACCAGGCGAGTATCACCGTGTATCTTTTTTCATAGCTTGATAGCTCGCGGTGAGACCAGTGCATTACCCCCAAACCGAAATACAGCAGTGCAAAAACTGCTATTTAGAGGTTACCGGGTAAGACGGTGGTAGCTATCCGGGCGGACCCTACACGAGGTCCTACCACCAGCAAGAGAGTCAAAAACAAAATGGCTAGCAATGCACTGAAGATAAGTTTCCAAAATTAGGAATCTTCTTACAGAAAGTTCTTGTATTGTTCTTCGCACATTTATGCCAAGCCTTATGGTCAATTTCTACGGCAATTCATGAGATGATTGATACAGTCGCCAAACCTTACCTCAAATTTCTCGATCGCCATCTAACAACGAGATTTTTTCGTTATAATCCCTAATCTAAAAGATAATGTTCTTATTTGCAACTTGCATTACGTCGCGGAAACCTAGTGCAATACTACGTAACTAACACATGCAGATAAAGATTAGATTCCATAGAAGTATGTTTGAAATAAGACTCTTTAGGATCTTATTGACATGTGTTAGATACGCGGTATTGCACTATCCGACAGTAAGCACGATTAGTAAGCTTATGGTTATGAAGGTCCCATGTTTATCGTTTATCGGCATAGCCATCATGATTTGACAAGTATACAAGTGCGAAAGTGATGCGTAGTTCCTAGTAAGTTCTTACGTAAGTTGTAGGGACGGAGTTATACTAAGGAATGAGATAGCGATATTCACCTCTCATTCCTTAGTATAGCTCCGTATCTTACAACTTACGTAAGAACAGGTGCAATCCAAGCCTTAGGTATGCTAAACGGTAAAAGCGGAAATATAAGCAAGCAGAACATCCTCATGAAAAATTCCAGCGATGGTAATTTTGAGAATGTTCCACTTGGACATTGCTACGCGATGTAGGTATATAGCCCAGAAAGAAACAAGACTACGCTTAAAATCTTAAGATTTATTTATTTTCGTGGATTTTGTTATCTCCAAGAATTTCTATAGGTATTTACAGGAAAATGTGATCAACACCGACGTCTAAATTATGCAATAAATAATCATTGACAAGCCACACTCTACACCATACCAATAAATAATGAGTAAATATGTATACTTTTATGATAGTACCGTGAACAAATCAATGATATTGCTTACTATTGGCTATGAGCTATTGGATTATGACTGTCAGTAGTAAATAACCACACTAAGTTAACGACCTGTTTCACAATCTTCAGATAAAATGATCGCTATCTTTCTCTCCAGGCATATAAAAGAAAAGCTGTGAATAACATGCCCTTAGAATGGGAATGCCCATTCGTTATTTTACCATTTAGTAATAGTAGATTGTGGCACAATCTACAAAAGGATCAAAATGGTATATTTCCGGCGTGGGCGTATATTGAATCCTGAGCGTAATGAAGGATTCCAGCGTTAACGCCCAAGACGAAATAATTTTGATACCGTGTGACACATACTGCTTTTAACACCACCTATGAGAAAAATAAAAGATATGTCACATAATTATTTAATATTTATGCAAATAATTGATTCTGAAGAAATTTTTATCAATTATGAATGTACCTACTGTTTATTTTCATATTTCATTGTAGTTTTTTTAGGCTGGCAATAGAAAGTCCTTGAAGAGAAAAGTGCCACTTTGATCCCTGCTAGCCAGGAAGAAAAGTCCCGTATTCGAATAGGTGGTGTGAAAAGGTAATTTTACCAGTAAGGTTTCATGAAATAAGTCAATACTCGGAGAGTGAGAGTTTAATATGGTAAGTAAACAAATTGTGTAACGAACAAAAGTAAGTCTTAAATAAGGTAAGGTGGGGTAAGATGAAACGGTTTTTAATGGGGTAAGACAAAAAGCTACCTGTATACGCTGTGCTAGAAGGACGACTTTTTGTTTTACCCCATAAAAAACCATTTCATCTAACTCCACCTTTCCTTTCTTATTATGCACAGCAAGATCAAGGGAAAGGGTCTTTTGATCTTGACATTTACCTCATATGCACATAATACCTACCTGTAAGTCTAAGCAGCTTTTTGCTTTTCTATGTATTTTTGGGCACAGAATTAGATTTGGATAGAAGAAACAAGTTCATTCATTTGTATGGCGGCCGAGCGTGTCAGATTTTGTACTGAAGTTGTTACTTGCCTATGATTTTAAATATGTCTCAGGCCCTTGAGTATTCATATTTTTTTGTGTTGTTGCAATTAATATTACTTAAGGAGGCATTATTAATGTTTTTGTTCACTTCAACTTACAAAATTTGACGCCCGAAAGCTGCAAGCTGCGATTAAAGACGGACAACTCAGTGGATTTCACTGAGTTCATTTGACACGCTAAGTAGCTACGTTTGCTTGATCTATGGTATATATGACATCTGTGTTGGGGACTAGGTCTATTTGTGTAGGATGTCCCAAGATATTTTGGTATTTTTATATTTATCCATCCTTTCTAGTTAATAGAAACAAAGCTTTCAAGCCCCAGAATATTCCATTCAATTTACGATGGAAAAAACGAATGACAATAAAATTCTTATGAAGGACACACTTTTTGTCCATGATCTTGCACATCTGAAGTCAATCATTGAACAAAAACATTCGATAGCCGGCTAGGAACGTACAAAAAAGCCGGAAGACAAAGTGTTAAGTAACTGGTCTAATTATTTCTAGTACGTAAGTACCTGCTTAGTATATAGGTATTGGAATATCGTATTAGGAATTGAGTTATGAATAAAATAAGTAAAAAAGTTTTAAGTTAAACGGTTTCTATTGCACCAAAAACTAGAAAATAAAAATTAGTTGTAACTAACCGTAGATGCTACTTTCTGTAGATTAGTCACGTGAAACTATTATCACTGTAGTCTTCCCAAGTCGGATGCTGATAACCACGTTTAGCCTCTATGTCAGTGGATTAAGCGTTAATCGGAAACTTTTACCAAACTGAAATAAAAACGTGGGGCGTACGCAATTGTGTTTAAGTCCCTAAAAGACACTTTAAGAACACACATAGAAATCAAGACAGCAATAGTGTAATAAGTTTTGTTCTGGCCTTGATAAAAGTTATTTACCTGTGTAGAAGTGTTGGAACATTTGGATGATTAATTGCAAAATTAAAGCTACAATTACATATTTTGAACTTGTATGTTTCTTTACAACAACGCCCCACGTTTTTATTTTAGTTTGGTATAAGTTTCCGATTAGGTAACGCTTAATCCACTGACATAGAGGCTAAACGTGGTTTTCAGCATCCGACTTGGGAAGACTACAGTGATAATAGTTTCACGTGACTAATCTACAGAAAGTAGCATCTACGGTTAGTTACAACTAATTTTTATTTTCTAGTTTTTGGTGCAATAGAAACCGTTAAACTTAAAACTTTTTTACTTATTTTATTTTCAAGTTTTTAGTGCAATTGTTAAGTTAATTTCCGATACTATACCTACTTATTCTAGATCAAAGATGTTGTTTGTAATATGCAATACAATTAAGCATGATAGCGTTTAACTCTCGCGCTTTAATCACGACACATATGTAAACGTAATGGACATTATTTTATATGTAACGAGAGGGGAATCCCTGCTGAATAGATATTTTTAGGCATCCGACACTAAAAAAATGTAAGCCTTAATGCCCGAAGTGTCTCAAATTGACGTGTTATTCAAATACACTACCTTACATAACAGAGATCTGAGAAATCTGAGAATAAGGAATATGTGTATCAATCAATTAGGTTTATTGAGAAAATCAAGTTTCAATATATTGTAATAATTCAATTTATATATTGTCGAATTTCGAGACTATAAAAAATAAACTCATACTGTCAGTCGACCATCAGCTGGAGGGCCGAAGGCCCGACGGCTCGCCCTACGCTACGCGATCCACTCACGCTGTCACTATCAGCTGGAGGGCCGAAGGCCCGACGGCTCGCCCTAAGCTACGCGAACCACTCACGCTGTTACTCTATCAGCTGGAGGGCCGAAGGCCCGACGGCTCGCCCTACGCTACGCGATCCACTCACGCTGTCACTCTATCAGCTGGAGGGCCGGAGGCCCGACGGCTCACCCTACGTTATGCGATCCACTCACGCTGTCACTCTATCAGCTGGAGGGCCGCAGGCCCGACGGCTCGCCCTACGCGATCCACTCACGCTGTCACTCTATCAGCCGGAGGGTCGCAGGCCCGACGGCTCGCCCTACGCTACGCGATCCACTCACGCTGTCACTCTATCAGCTGGAGGGCCGAAGGCCCGACGGCTCGCCCTACGCTACGAGATCCACTCATGCTGTCACTCTATCAGCTGGAGGGCTGCAGGCCCGACCGCTCGGCCTACGCGATCCACTCACGCTGTCACTCTATCAGCCGGAGGGTCGCAGGTCCGACGGCTCGCCCTACACGAACCACTCACGCTGCCAATCTATCAGCTGGACGGTCGAAGGCCCGACGGCTCGCCCTACGCTACGCGATCCACTTACGCTGTTACTCTATCAGCTGGAGGGCCGAAGGCCCGACGGCTCGCCCTACACTACGCGATCCACTCACGCTGTCACTCTATCAGCTGGAGGGCCACAGGCCCGACGGCTCGGCCTACGCGATCCACTCACGCTGTCACTCTATCAGCCGGAGGGTCGCAGGTCCGACGGCTCGCCCTACGCGAACCACTCACGCTGCCACTCTATCAGCTGGACGGTCGAAGGCCCGACGGCTCGCCCTACGCTACGCGATCCACTTACGCTGTCACTCTATAAGCTGGAGGGCCGAAGGCCCGACGGCTCGCCCTACGCTACGCGATCCACTCACGCTGTCACTCTATTAGCTTGAGGGCCGCAAGCCCGACGGCTCGCCCTACGCTACGCGATCCACTCACGCTGTCACTCTATTAGCTTGAGGGCCGCAAGCCCGACGGCTCGCCCTACGCTACGCGATCCACTCACGCTGTCACTCTATCAGCTGGAGGGCCGGAGGCCCGATGGCTCGGCCTACGCGATCCACTCACGCTGTCACTCTATCAGCTGGAGGGCCGGAGGCCCGACGGGTCGCCCTACGCGATCCACTGTGACTGTTCCAAAACAGAAGCCTTGTTTTTGAACATAAATAATTACTTCACTCACCGTTGGTAATATTAGGTTTACTATATTTCCGTGTCCATATATTATTTGGTTACATCTGTAATTTATAACAATTGCACTGGCAAGCAATGTCGGAGGTATTACAACTTGAAACACATGTATTAATCACATTATTTTGATGCTTTATAAAGAATACTAAGGGGTTTTTAATATTTAACGAAATAATTACAAATACTTTTATGTTGTGACAAGCCATGATTGACAGACAAGCGAGATTGTCAAACAAAGATAAAACATATCCTTCCGAGGCAGTGATGAAGGATAAATACAATACATATTTCTATAGTATTTATTTACACATTTATTTAATTGCTATATAAAATAGCAAGGAAATTAATAATAATATTTATATTGATGTTTGTTTGTTGTAAACTTTAATACACTGAGAATAGACTAGATTTGTGTGACTCCTGTCCACTAATAATACTACTAGTTCAAATTCAAATAAAAAAAAAACCAAAGCCGAACAAATTATGAATTTCAAATAAAGGAATGCAAAAACAGTCGTTCCTTGGGGTATAAAAGGCCGGGATAACAGTTGAAGAACTCATTCTTAGAATACCTACGGACGAACTTGCACTCTGGTTGAAAAGACAAATTCCGGTGGGTGAAACTCTGCTCAAATTATCTTCTATGTTCGGGAATACTAATGCACATTCAATGTGTATTTGGATTCCTGGACTTGGAGGAATTGTGTCATTGATTCACATCATGAGGACTTAGTCTTTGTGATGTGAAGCTTTGACATAGATTGAGTAAATGATTCCCTTGAGATTTGAGTGTCTATTACTCAATTTCTTTGCCTAAGTGATTTTATTGACCAAAAACCTTATTGCAAGCCCTGGCAGACTGTTGCCAATCTACTCTCTCTTTAACCTCACGGTGTCAACTGAGGAGAGGATAGAAGTCTATTTGCTACCAGATTGAGAGGAGTCTGGCACATCCTTTTTACCAACACAGGATGTGATGCCCTATGGGTCTCTCCCTTGCTTCGACGTCCCCCTGATCGGTGTATTCGAGGGCTTTCTGTAACGATTGTATTGAGTTAGCCAGCCGGGATATCCGGACTCGTTGACGTTGATCAGTAATCGAAGCTCGGTCTTATCAATTACATATTTATATATTATATACGCAATAGGGCGCCTTATTCTCTCCACCATGCCCGCGGGCGAGAGGAGGGAGGCAATTACACAAGTCTTAGGTTGTTTATCTCGGAATGACTTGCCGGACTTTAGCAGCTTATGTTAGACACCTTCAATATTTGCAAGGTACCAAACGGTCATGGTAAGTAGACCAGGTATCTTGTAAATATTAGATTAGGGATTCCTGTTAGAGTTAGGGTAGAATCGCACACATGGGTTGTAGGGTTTTAATACTACTTTCTTCTAAGTGTTTCTTAAAACTCTTCTTAAAATAAAATAAAATCTAAAATTCCTAAAAGAAAATCTGAACCTAAAAATACAATTCTATTCAAGGTTCCTCCTCAGCTTATTTGATTTGGTACTTGTCTTGTTGTTCTTTGACTTTCTGGCGAAGGTGGTGGGATAATGAATCCCTGGTAATAAGGTACATTACAAATTTCTATCAAGTTGAGCCCAGAAGCAACAGACTGATCCAAAGAGTTTTGGATAGACTGTTTAAGGTCCAAATGCCAGGCGAAGCAGTGCATTGGATCTTATAGAGCAGAAGGAACGCTCACCTTGGTTGATCATTCAGAGGAAACGAATGTATCAAAGTGTTTGGTTTTCCATCATACTGCGCCCGAGGGTTGAAGAATTTGAGTATTGGTTTAGCTAGACTTAGACCTTGAGATTATACAGCAACATAATACAATGGATACTTGGTGCTTCTTTCCATTCGTTTGGCTATTTGCGTTGCTGTTAGGTTCCGAAGCATCATAAACGTTTAGTTAGGGGTTAGTTTTAGGAAGCCCAACTGACGGGGGCGACCCCACACTGGTTGGTTTAGGATACCTCTCTACCCCATCCAAGATTAGGCTGGTAATGTCGATTTAGCTAGCAGATGTGTTAGTATTAAAGCAATAAATTGGTTAGAAATACCAGCCTAATTGATAGAGGTCACTTAGGTGGTCGGGGCCCTTCCTCTCTGAGGAATTTCTTTTTTATCATTCCATTCCTCATTTCAAATATCTTGCCATAATACTCCCTTTATTGTCACTTGTTCAAATATCTATTTGCTGCCTGTTCAAACGCGTATTTATCATTAACCATTAATCTCATTAAACTAAAAATCAAATGAAATTCAATACGTAAAAGTACCATGGAACATTTATTCTAAAATTAACAAAATTATTAAACGACACCCTCTAAATCTCTCTAAATAATTAACAAATATTTCTATTAAGGTTTTGCTGGCGTCCGAAATCAAGTTTGTTTCACATTAAAGAATCTCTGTTACTACTCGGTTCACAACATAGCGTCCTACCCTAGACTAGACGATCACTGGCCAATTTACCATCAAGTTCAAATTTATCATTAATTTTCCATTATAAGTTACAAATCATTCCTCAATTTAGTTTACTTAAAAAATAGGGGGGGGTTATTTACACCACTCACGCTGTCACTCTATCAGCTGGAGGGCCGCAGAACCGACGGCTCGGTCTACGCGATCCACTTACGCTGTCACTCTATCAGTCGGAGGGTCGCAGGCCCAACGGCTCGCCCTACGCGATCCACTCACGCTGTCACTCTATCAGCTGGAGGGCCACAGGCCCGACGGCTCGCCCTACGCGAACCACTCACGTTGTCGCTCTATCAGCTGGAGGGCCACAGGCCCGACGACTCGCCCTACGCGAACCACTCACGTTGTCACTCTATCAGCTGGAGGGCCGCAGGAAGTGGCAGTGGGCGGGGCTCGTTGCGCGTGGAACCGATAGCCGTTGGGGTGGTAATTAAGGTTCTCGAGTGGCGGTCACGTACCGGAAGGCGTAGCGTGGGTAGGCCCTCCACAAGGTGGACTCATGACCTAGTGAAGGTCGCTGGATGCGGGTGGCACAGGGCCGGTCCTTGTGGCAATCTTTGGGGGAGGCCTATATTCACCAGTGAACGTATTTCGGCTGATATGATGATTATAATGAAATCCGTATGTTTCTACCAAATATCTAAAGCAGTACTTAAAAATCTACATAACGCTAAACCTAGCGGTTGTGAGTATCAGATTTGAGGAGTTGGACGTTAGTATTAAATTCGCATGTTTGTACTTAATATCTAAAGAACTTCTTTAAAATCATATATCGATAAAAGATAAACCTTGCGGTTATTGTAGGCAGTACTGCAGCATCAGGAGTGAGGAGTTGGAAGTCAAGATCAGGCTGGTAGTATTTGATTATGCTAAACATGCTATACTTTCATTTTCACGTGTCTAACACTCTCGGTTAAGGTAAGCAGTACGTCTGCAGCATCAGGCTTTGAGGATTCAAGGATACAAATATTATTATATTGCATTGTCATGGGGACTTGATAAGAGTTCCAAATTTTATTGAGTTCGGTGCAGTAGAAGTGGTCGAAAAATCGATCACAAGATTTGAAGCATCGACGACAGTTGATACGCGGTGAAGTTAATAAAAACCGTTTAATAATTATGATGTGTGTGCTAAAAAAGAACTGAGTTGCGCCTACGCATTAATTATATATAATAGACTATCGATAACTTAAACAGTGTCATCATACTTTTGATTGCTAATATTAAACAAGTAAAGCCCTAGTAATTAGCTAATTAATAATAAATATATTAATAAATATATTGGCACATCTTACACAAATCGACTTCACACGGCAAGCTCAATAAGGCTTGTGCTGTGGGTACCAAGCGACGATAATTATATATAATAGAACATTAAAATATACTACTGTCTTATAAACATTTTATCAATTAAGGATCAACAATAATTTATTAGCTAATTATAGACATTTTTATTCAGACATAATTAAACATACAACATTATATAAAACTAAAATATACAAATTACAAAACTAAAACTTACCTAAAATAACCCACACTTCATCGTACCTGGCCCAAAGGTTCCCATAATGCCTGCAGCGTTCCCCCGCTGCACTGCTATGGAAACCTGTTGAACCAGGTACGACCCACAGCGAGGATCGTGACCCCTGTCCCGAAGCCGCCGACCAAGCTCCTTAAATAGGCGGCGAGCCTCTGAGCCCCAAGGTCCCGCTGTTTCTATAGCCACCGGCACAAACTCATACCCCGATTCCAGGGCGGAGTACTTATTATGCTTGGCTTTAGCGGCGGTTTCAGCCGCCGAACCCGCACATCTTATGGTCCGCCTCAAGTGGGACGCAGCGAATGTGCTAACACAAGTTGCGTCCCACAAGAGGCAGCGTCCTCTCCGCCATGGGATCAGGGTTAACCCATCCGGTCGTTTCCCATCAGTACGACTTAAGCCAGGGGGCTCCAAGACGCACGGCACGCCGGCTGATATCATTGCTCGACGGACGATTTCGTTTACTGTCTGGTGCCTCGGAAGCCGACCAGCGCACCTCTGGCAGCTCAAACCGTGGTGGCCATTTTCTGCTACCAACGCCCCGCATTTGCAACGATGAGCCTCACACACCTTAGCCCCCAATCGGAGGGCCACTGCTATTCTCACGGAGTCGTTGTCCAGCAGTGTACCTAGCTGGGGCGAGGGCAGTGCATGTAGCCAGGCCCCTGACTCTGGTTGTGAGACGGCCTTAAGACGCGCCAAATCTACTCCCGAGGAACCAGACAATAATCTTGTGTGTATTCCTTTGCTCCAAATGTCATCCCATTGCCTCTGCATGGTGGGGTCGTCAGGGCGTGTGTCACCAGGGACTTCTACCGACCACCTTGCGAGCGCCTCCGAAACGAATGGAACCGGGGAGCTATTGTCACCATTGAAAGGTAAAATTCGAGTGACAAGTTCCACGGTCCCATGTGAAGAAGCTAGAAAGGCAATCAGGCCGACGTCCTGTACGCGACGAATCCCAAAGCCACCGAAGCTTATTGGGAGACTCGCTTGTATCCACTGTTTTTCGGTAAGATTGACGTTTAGTAGAGATTCTAGGGTGGACTTTAGTTCGTTGTCTATTTCTTTTGCTTCGTTTGTATAAAGCCATGACGGAGAAGTTCTTAATAAGTATGTCATTCTAGGTGTAGCGAAACAATTACGCAATAGGGCCAGGGAAACGTGTGATGACAAATTTGACAGCTGGTCTCGAGCTGCAACGAGGGAATGTTTTTTGGCTTGCAGAGCAGCGCTGACACCATCAGGGAAGATAGGTGCTCCTAATAAAGAAAGGGATGCTCTGTCAAGTTTTTTAATGCCGGGCAACAAATTTTCGAGGGCTAACAGGGATGAAGCTGGTATAGGTACGGCGGAAAAGAGCTCACATTTTGCGGTGTTTAACTCGAGGCCGAGCTCTTTTAACGCGGGTATAAGCTTTTTTAAGTCCTCAATTATATCTTCGGGCTTTCCACCGATGGTACCATCATCTAGATACCACACGTTAAGCGGAGAATTTAGGGAGGTAATGACCTTATGTATAGCTAAACAGAAAATAAGAGGACCCAAAGGATCGCCCTGTTGGGCTCCGACTTGTGATAGTATTAAATTGTCTTTAAGGTAAAGGTTAGTAGCGTCCGAATAGCATTGGTATAAAAAAGGGTAGAGAGGCGGTGCTAGTTCAAGGACCTCTTTTAAAATTATGTCCCTCTCAACACAATTAAAAGCATTTTTTAAATCGATCTTGATGAGAGCACCATCAGTGTTAATATTATTCAGAACAAAGGAACGAGTGGCATGAATAGCTGCCTCACAGCCTTTGGTTGTTCCGAAGCCTATTTGTTTTGGCTGTAAGTACTGTGACATTGAATCCCTGACTGCGTAACAACCTAGCTTGGCAGTGAGACGTCGGATTACACTACCTACTGCGATTGGCCGTATACCGCCGTCCTTTTTCGAAAGAGCACATAGAGACGCACCGTATAGGTATGGCCTTACTTGTAGGTTAAGCATGCCCCTTAACAAGAAATTGCATAGATGGGTGAGGGACTCTAATAATCCATTGTGCCATTATTGCCTGCAGATTGGGATGTAAGTTCTTTTAAGTGTTGCGGACGTAAACCGTCTAGTCCAGCCGCAGAGCCATTGTAAAATGAGTGTATAGCTCGTTGTACTTCAACTGGGGTCACGGACAAAAAGGCACTATTACGGTCTGGCTCTGGAGGCAAATCGAGCTGTCTTGACGGGCATGGATGTTTTTCGTGTAAAGAGGCTAACGTGTCTGCATTTGTAGGTGCAAGCGAAGAATCTGAAAGGAGCAGGCGGACCGCGCCCCTAAAATCACCGTCATGGACTTTATGTTCAATGGTTACATATTTTTGGTTTAATTTATGGCTTACGGTTTCTTCAGGAAAATATAAGTTTGAATTGTCTATATTTTCTTTAACTTTACTTGTTAAAGATCGGTCCACCATATAATAGATATATTTGTGCTCGTAGATACTTATATACATACGACCAAGGAACCATTATTAATATTTTTATTCATTTTTAACCAACTTCAAAAAAGGAAGAGGTTCTCAATTCGACTGTTTTTTTTGTTGTATGTATGTTACCCGACATCATTTTTTTTTTGAGATCGAAAATGGCACCATATTTGTGATAAATAAATACCTTCACAAAGAATGCCCTCGGCGGGATTTTAACCAGTAACCTCTAACTTCGTAGGCAGAGTCACTATTAACTAGGCTACAGAGGCTGACAAAAATGATATCAAGTTATCGGAAAATGGTACCTACCAATAATCGAATTAGAGTGATACAAGTCATGATGTTACTCAATCATAGGAATAAGTCAAAGGTGTAGGACTGTAGGTACATGTTTGAGGCGGATACACAGATTTAAAAAAAAAACGGTTTTTTCGTGATCGCGAATAATCGGTCGCCAGGTGTATGTGTACTTGAAGTGCACCTAAATACCTACTGATCACACGTGCAGTAGGTACTTGTTGACTGAAGTACTGGCAGCAAATTTTGTCCAGCTGCACAAGAGCTAATTTTTTTGGAATCTTTAATTTGCTTGGGTCCAAATATTAGCACGAGAGTTAAACAATCACTTTGGTCCCTAGTAAAACAAATGACTAATAGTTACCTAGTACAGGGTACCTAATAAGCAACAAGCTAATTTCCATAACTCTAATATCATTCAGTTTTATTATGAACTAATTCACCTACAGATTAAAGGTGTAATGACGCAGGTCGCGGGTTAAAGCCGGATCTTTGTTAAGATTGCCCTGCCATCCGGAACTAGTAACAATTGCATCCGGAATATTTGCATACATGGATTTATAAAGGATTTTCCAGTTGATGTCATGTGGCAATAGGTTTGTTTGTTTCAAGGGTGCTGTTAAATTAAAATTACTTGTTAGCTACTTTGCACCATTGAATAGACTGATTAGGTACCCATGCACCTATACTTTAATTTATTTTTTAAATATTTTTTCAAATAATCCAAAAGGAAAACAGTAAGCTTAGCACAGGATTACTTAGTGCGACAATATGTCGCCGCGAGATAGATTATCCATCCCTCTTTTATTCATATAGTTAATAATTAAAAAATTAAAAAACACGACTGCCGTTTTAAGCGAACTGAAAAGTAACAAATAATTCCTTCTTCAGATTAATTCTTGTGAGCGTGTCTACATAATAGGCGCTTGTCTCATTACTACTATATTTTGTTTCGATTGCAGTCGGGGAACCTCCATATATTTATATTTTCCGTAATGAAAGGTTCCCCGACTGCAACTGAAACAAAATATAGTAAGTAATGAGACAAGCGCCTATTATGTAGACACGCTCACAAGAATTAATCTGAAGAAGGAATTATTTGTTACTTTTCAGTTCGCTTAAAACGGCAGTCGTGTTTTTTAATTTTTTAATTATTTTATTTATTTGAAACCTTTTAGTGAATCTTGAGATTCCTTAAACTTGGATAGAATTTCAAAAACCGATTCCGCAGAGGGCTGAAGCTTCGCTCCGGGGGCCCGAGAAGTTCCAATCCCGCTAATTTTGGGCGAAGCCGTAGGGCACGCCCCGTGAGGGCTGGAGCATTACCGGAACCAATGTAAATCTATTTTGAGCGACTCTGCAGGGCGAGCTTCAGGGTGGGAGGCCGAAAGCCGAGCTCGCAGAGGCCAAACCGCCTCACACCGACACCGGACCGGGCCCAAGATCGTCGAAATTTAAAGCGGGGCCGAAGGCCGAGCTGCGAGAAAATTGACCTACCATGGTTCTTCTTCTTCAAGCACCCCAGCATCTAAATAAACCGATATCCGCGTAGGGCCCAAGGCACGACGGGCGAGTCCACAACTCGACACGGTCCTCACAACCGTCTCTCTTAACTATTATCGAAATCGAATAATCGAACCAGAGGGCCCAACGGTTTGCATCGAACTCCAGCGAGGACTAAAAGCCGAGCTCCGCGTAGGGCCAGCGGCCAAAAGCGGCAGCCAGAGGGGCGCCAGCTTGCGAGGCCGAAGGCCGAGCTGCCAAAGCCCAGTACTACCACGTCAGCCGACGGAATAGTGTAACGTTAAAATGGATCTGACGATCGTTTTGACATCCTGCGAAGGCCGTAGGGCGGAAGGCCTGAATCGTCCCTCAGAGACCGCTGGCTTGCGAGGCTCGGACCACTGGAGCCAGAGTACAGAGAGAAGACTTTCACTGAGATGGCCCAAGTGTCACTTGGAAGAAACTTAAAGCAAGGTCGAAAAAGGAGCTGCAAGAAAATTGAGCTACCAAGCTTCTAAATAAGCCCAGCTCCACATAGGGCTGAAGGCCTGGAGCGTCACTATCGGGGTGCTTCAAACGCGAACCCGGTGGGTCGGAGGCCCGACGAGTCAGCCCAAGCGGTACAACCGCCCTTCTTAACTGCCTTAACAATCGAAGCTAGTGCCCAGCTCTACCACACTACGTGATGAAATAGTGTAACATGAAAACGAATCGGAGATCCGCAGACCCAACGATCGTTTCCACAACCTGCGAAGGCTGCAGACCGTGCTCCGCGTAGGGCCGAAGTGTCCCCCAAAGGGGCGCCGGCTTGCAAGGCCGAAGGCCAAGCTACCAGAGCCAGCGCTCCTTCGCAATACGATGGAAAAGTGTATTATTAAAACAAATCTCAGGGCCGGCAGGCCCAAAAAATTGTTTTGAGAAAATTCGGAGGCTAAAAGCCGAGCGCCGCGTAGGGCCAAATGCCTGGAGCGCGGCCCGCCGGCGCGCTTACCTGTTAGGGCTAAGGCCGAGCTGCGTGAGACTCAATTTACCAGGCAAACCTTCCTTCTTACCAAATCCCCTGCACAAATGTTAAGGCCTAACCCGGCCCTGGAATGGTGAAACCTGCCCCCCCCCCCCCCCCTTTTTAGTGTTCCTCTCTAGCCGCGCCATATCGTCTAGTGTCGTTACAACACCTATCATGTACCTAATTTAATTACTTGTAAGATATAATATGTATATGTACCTACGTAGTTTGGGAGATACGAGACTTTAATGTGGGCCGGCGTTTTCCATCCAAAATAAGTTTCTCATACAATTTTTGTTAAGACATTTCCATTTCAAATTGTATGCGCATGCTACAACACGTATAGCAATTTTGGTTGGCCACAATGATATTGTGATTGTATTTTTAAGGGACATTCCTCTGATATGCGAATCATATCTCGAAATCCCCCATATTTGTGAGTACGTTATTTTTTTGATATTGTATTCTGGCCATTCTCCGCAACGCTGGCCCAATACTTGTTGGGAACTTCTCATACATCCTTGAATTTCTTCACAGATGTATGCAGGTTCCCTCACGATGTTTTCCTACACCGTAAAGCACTTTGTGTACAGTACTGGACGACCAAATTTTAGGTTCACACCACGATTTTGATACGAAATCGACTCTTTGGTTCATCGTCATTTCTCCAGCACTTAAGTCGACACTTGTTTAAAGTAATATGTGACTGATTATTGAGCTATTTCTTTTTAATTGACCGTTATTTTCGAACAGTTCGGACAACTGAGGCAGCTGTGGCAGATTTTGGCAGTCATGTCATGATGAAAATTCGTTTGCCTATGAATTATTATCGGATCCAATGTATAAAATTGTTCAGTTTCTATGGGAAATTAATATTAAATAGATCTTGAAATTTTGTTGTGAACACTGAAAAAAAAAATCCCCCGAAAGTGTATTTTTGTATCGAAATCATGGAGTGAACTTAAACTTTTTACCGGTATCTACTGTATATCAAATGAATTCAAATGATATATCGTACATAAGTTATTTGAAAAAGTCATCGGTACGAGCCGGGGATTGAACCCACGACCGCTGCGTAGCAGCCGTGCATATGTACAATGTATCATACACACTTAGCGGTCAAAGAAGATTGTGTCAACTGTGACAGTCCTGTCACGTCTTAGGCTTCGAAGAAAAACTTCAATAGTGCGATGTAGAACATTTCGAGTTTTCTCTTCAAACATATATTTAAACATATAACTTGTATGTATATTTATAATCTGCATATAAAATGCTTTAATTTGATACCCAAACCATATCATTTAGATGACATATTATTCTTGGCGCTTTAATTGTATTTTAATGAATCTGGCTTTTCTAAAATAAGTAACAAACGTATAAGTTAAATACATTTTCGGAATCGCAGTTCAAAGCTCTTCATTTTGATACCAAACTCGATAGGTTTTTTCAAAATTGTTTTTTTTTGGTCAGACATTATTGAATTTATAGGCCGCCATATTGTTTTTTACGTGACGTCACATATCCTATGTTACCCGCGACGTCACGAGGATTCTAATGATACCTTACACTATTAAAAACGGTTAAGTAGTCGCGAAGATCTGCGCGTTTAAAGAAAATATGAAACATACATAGGGGCTGAACACATATACTCTCCTTTTGGCAGTCGTGTAATAAAAGATGGAAAATCATACTGAGGTACGTTTGTAACTTAAGTACCTCCTTATTCATAAACGTCTCCTAACTTAACAAGCCTTAGGTATTGTTCGTCCCTTTCTGTCTTATCAATAGGTCTATAATTAGGTCTAGGTATTATAATAAGATCAAAGTGTTATGTAGCATTTGGTCCCCCAGACCTGACCTGGTTTTCTGGACGGAAAAGGTTACTGGCCGTTTGCTAGATATTTCGTTAAATCGAAAATTTGCAATTTAGCACTGATTTATTTTTATGGTTTTATTTGAAGTCAAAGATCTTCGTTAGAAAGATCACCCATACTTTGAAGGATGGAATAGGCTGCATCAACGAAATTCAGCCACATTTATGCAAAATTATTTATGGATAATTTGAACAATTGAATGTTAATGTCACTGCGAACCCTTAGAAGTCATACGCCCTATTTTGTGTACTTTAAACAGTCATTTCATTGAAAAACTAAGAAAACCTTCACAGAAAAGGTTCTTTAACTGAAATCAAATACGTAGTATTTTTTTTAACAGCGAGTAGCCGTACGAGTTACCAAGAACCTAGGTTTTCGTTACTTAGCGTTTAGGTAGGTACCTACCGTTTAACAGATTGTGTTGTTATTGAGTGTGCCACTGCTGGGAAAAGGCCTATCCTCTTGTTTTCGTTTCAGGTAGTACCGATCTACTTGATACACGCCTAGTTCGAAACTAAAAATATTTTGTAAATACTAATGACAATATTATTTTGTGCGAATTAACCCAGTCTGTAGGTATGACTTTATTACTCATGGACATTCCAAGATTGTTGAAGTACGTAAACTACAATGTTATCTGACCAGTGACAGTATTAAAATAAACAATAAACATACAACTTAGTACACAAGTCCCGATAAACAAACATTAAATACATATCTACATACTCGTAGTTCGTTCTAGATTGTTTTCCAATCAAAACCTATTAACTGGCAGTCTATGAATTTAAATTGTTATTGGGTTGAGTGCGAATAGTTTGTTAGCCGCTTGTAAATTCATGTATTCAAATTTTGTCACGCTCTGTTGTAAGCCATATAAAATAGTTAAACGAATGAAACCCCAAACTATAATTGTCTGCATATAATCTATTAATCTGTCTAATTTATTATTACCTAAGAGTGTAAGAGTACCTATTATCGCTCAATTCAGAACAGCCCTATAATTAGTAAACTGCCACACTTAGGTGGGAACTTAATTAGGAATGTATAGCAGGAATTAAGATATAACTTAGATTGAAATAGGATGTACGACCTACTTACCTTTATGCTTCTGAAAACATATGTGTTAGTTTTTAGTAAAACGTCCCACTTTGCCGCTTACCATGAAGACGAGTTTTCGTTGTATCTTCATATGAATAAAGTGACAATGCGGCTTTATGGAAAACGACAAAGTGGGACGTTTCACTAAACTCACTCACATATATCACTTACCTTAAAATGAATACCAGCAAATTCTGCAATCTCGACCGCGTAGTTCTTGGATGAAAACAAACCGGTTATTTACGGTAAACTATTTGCAAGTTTCCGGTATATCGTAAAACTGTTTGTCTGTTTTTGCTTTTTTAGTATTAGAGAGTTCTTACTATTGTGAGAACGGAACACGAATGGCCATAAGAGGGCTGGAGTGTCGAGGATCGCAGCTATTTGCGTTCAGTGCGACGCTCCTATATATGCACATTGCATAATATATGCTATGAAATCGCAGCATAGCGATAAAACAGTGAAACAATGGTTTGTGCATACTACATATATTTAATATCCGCCAGATATTCGTCTACGAGATAGTATATACTTGTTTTCACTACCTACCTATTACACTTTTCAATATCGGTTGAAACACAGAAGCTTTTTTGGATTTTCTAATTAACTACTTAGCGTCCCTTGGACATTGGAGTTCTACCTACTGCATGTTTCGGTAGGTAGTGGCCAGTGGGGTATTTTTCGAGCCCCATTCATTACCCATACTTCATTGTGCGAAGGTGCCATTTTAAGTAGGTACATTTAGCGATGTTCAGAGCAATGTTACTAATGTCAGTTGCTTAGGTTCTCTTGCGTGATCGCATCAGAAGTGTGGATATGCTTATCTCCTGGTTAATTTTAATTTTTGATGATATTTATGCTATAAATATCAAAAATTCGGTTCGCTAGAAAATGCTGTAAACATCATCTATTTAGTCTGTTATTAAAATATTTAGAAGATTATATTTTGGAGACTCGATAACTCACTGCCCCGATATTACAAGGTTCTATATCGCATTAAATTTGAACATTGTCAGACTAACTCTTAGTCCAGATTTAATTACCCCGAAACTGTAACATAGAACCGTGTAAAATGAGGGTAGCGAATTGTAGAACGCTTTTGAAATTACGTAGAAACGGTCACACTACGTAGTGGAAATGGAAATACTTAGAAATCATTAGGGATGCAGGTACAATCACGTCTAATAATATGTAGGTAAACATCTCGGAACGTATGTTGACATACGCATAAGGATCAAAATCGTATAGGTACCTACATATTATTAGAGCCGACCGTAACTGGGCATTTTCACTTTTAGGGGCACCCAATTAGCGTGACATTAAAAACCTTACTTGTAGTCAGTTTTGTAACAACAATTAAATACTATGTCATTGGGAATTTAAGCTTGATCGGCGTTTTTATATTATAATATCGCTTAACGTTTATAAAATTAACACAAAAGCCGAGTTTTTTATTGAAATTTAGTGTTTCAGTGTAGTTACAAACTTGACCAAAATTATTATTTTTTTTAATTTCACGCTATAAAGGTGTCCCAAAAAGTGAAAAAGCCTCAACTACATCAATTACCAACTTTTCTTGGATTATAGGATTCAGGACGCCCCAGTTCCACTTATCCAACATAAACTCATTTAAAATCTGAAACTGCATTTCAAATCTTTCGCTACGCTATTAATGTGTGGAACCGACTTTAAAGCGGTGTCACCAGCATACTCGTTCACTAAAGTGAATGATTACATTATTTATATTATTTAACCGGAGGATGTTTTTTATTAGATAATGTTACACCCAGAGCTATTTTGCCGATATTATGTAGGTCATCATCATCATTGTCAGTTTATTGGTCGATGTATTTTGTTCGGTATCAGCGTTCATTGACTACCAGAAGGCATTTGACTCGGTAGAGCATACTTTTATATGGAAAGCTCTAGAAGTAGCACACGTTAATGAGACTTATATAAATATCCTAATATATATATACAAAAACTGCAAAAGTAGAGTCAAATTAGAAACCACAGGCAGATAGATAAACATCGAAAGAGGGGTGAGACAAGGAGACCCGCTCTCCCCGACTTTATTCATTAGTGTGTTACACTTAGTCATGAAAAACCTGAATTGGGAATACAGATACAGAGGAATAAATATAGACGGAAAATACCTCACACACTTAGCTTTTGCAGGCGACATAGTGCTTTTATTCAGAAGTTGGACTGAGCTGCAAGTTATGATTAGCACTCTACACGCAGCTAGTAAGAATATAGGCCTAGAAATGAATCTTACAAAAACAAAAGTAATGACAAATAATTTAGAAAAGTCTATATTTATAGAAGATGTAAAGATAGAGTATGTAAAAGAATATATATTCCTAGGGAAGCAGATATCCTTCAGACCAGACAACAACACTGAAGAAGTAGAGAGGCGGGTGAAAAAAACATATAACAAGTTTTGGAGTATGGCAAATATACTTCTGAGCACCTTGCCACTACATCTAAAAAGGAAAGTGCTGGATTTATGTGTTCTTCCGACTCTTACCTATGGGTGTCAAACGTGGAAATACACAAACTGCATAAAACACAAAATTAGAGCATGTCAAAGAGCTATTGAAAGAAAAGTTACAAAAGTTAAACTAACGGATAAAATACGTCACACAAACATAAGAGAGAAAACTAAAGTAATTGACGCTCTCGAGCATTCATTAAGACTTAAATGGCGGTGGGCAGGCCATATCGCGAGGATGCCAGATAATAAATGGACAAAACGGGCAACCATTTGGAGGGGGTCGCGCGGCAACCGCGCAGCTGGCCGTCCACGAGCTCGCTGGGCAGACGACGTAGAGAGCGTGACGAGCAACTGGCTCACAGAGGCACAAGACCGAGAACGGTGGAAGAGGTTGGTGGAGGCATAACCTCGTCCTGCCCAATGTGATCTATAAAGGACATATTCAATTTTGTAGAACAAAAGTAAAGCGACTATATTTTTAAACATATTAGATTTAAATTTCAATAGCTCAAACTTAGTATAATACTAAGTAACTACGTAACTACGTAATTTCTATCCTAATCTAAATTAAGTGTAGGACTACACTTAATTTAGATTAGGATAGAAATTATGTTTAGATAGTTTGTATAAGTGGTTTAGGAATAAAAAGGCTTTTTATTTTTATTTTATTTATTATCAGCGTATGTGCCCTTGATAAAGTTTTTCCAGTTACTTATCTGAAGCGATTTAAGCAAGATGATTATATTTTCTAGAGTCACTAAACACATTTAAGTGCTCGAGTGGAAACCACAGTTTGGCAAACGCAGAGTCCACTCACAAGACAAAATATATTTTTTAGTACAGATGGTGCGTGCAAAAAGGAAATTCGTAACTCGTGTCGATTTAAAACATCGCCACTCGTTTCGATATTCATGTTTTTCGCACTTGTGTCGTAAAGACAACTCGTGTATACAAGACGTAATGAAATACATGGCTGCCTACCTAATTTTTAATGTCATTTCTGATGAATCGTAAACCATAGACGATATTTTTTTAATTTTGCCGTCTCGCGCCCGACCTTGATGATTAATAAAAATGTGTTTGACTAAGAATATTTCTCAAATTTACAACTTTATTTGAAAATAAGTGTGTGGTCGTAGAAAAAGTATTAAGCAACATTGTTTAACTGAGTCAAAAAATGCTCGTGGCCTCCTCAATAACAATTTTCGGCTTCGCCTCAAATTGTTACCCACGCCACTCACCTTTTTTGACCTCTCTTAAACAAGGGTTGCATAAAATACTATAAAAGTATACGGTTCCTAACAAGTAACAACAACTAACCAATGGTTACCACTTAAAGCTTGTTCACGAAATAAAGTAGCCATGGTAAAATCAGTCTCTACTGTTACACAATAGTCCCATGTAGTTCTAACAGCCATGGGACTGTAAATTGATTCTTGTTTTATGTTTAAGAATCCAAAATCATTCTCTGAAAAGTCGTCAAAATCAAAATAACTTCAGATAATGCTTAATGCAAAAGTTCACGCCCAATAAAGTGCGAACTTCAGAGACGATTTCAACAATGTTAGACTTGATTTATTAATAAAAATTGTAGACACGAGATTCACGGTTTATTATAGTATCGTTATTGTAGTTTAGTTAATACCCATAGGGAAACTAAATGACCGAAAATGGTAAAATAAGAAGAAACACTACCTACTTAAATCCAGAAGTTTAAATAAAAGTCCATAATTATGGAGAAATTGATATAAATATCAACCACAGCGTCCGAGAAGATAGGCAAAGAGCCCTTCTTTGTAATAACACGAATGCAAAGGTATGGTCTCATACAAAAAAAAGAATTACACAGCAATAGCTACTTTATTTCGTGAACAAGCCTTACCTCCAACAGTATAACTTTGCAAATAATTTCACTATCGAATGCGCATTACCTATCCCAACCCAACATAACCTTGTTTTTTCGCATGATTGATGATTGTAAGGAATAACCTGTCCACTAGCATTTGGTTAGTCATTTAGTACCTATCTTATCGTTAACCTTCATCTTCAAACTAATTTAATAAGCAGACGTGAATCAATTTATTAACATAGGTACAAGGTAGGTAAACAAGAAATTGTACCGCCCGTGGCACACACAATGTTTTTCATCACACCTGTGAGGCAAAAAAAGTAAATAAAACAATATATTTTCACAAAACTACTCTAAAATGGTCAAATCATTTCTCAAAATCAGGGATGACTTAAATTTTTTATTTTTATAACAGATATCCCGGCGCGGCGCGCGCCTAGTGCGACGTAATGGTCCCTTTACGTATACACCCGGGTTGATACGATCGTGACAGTTAATTACAGCTTGATTGAATTACAGCTAATTGTCGCTCAAAAAAAAAATCAAAAGAGTTCATTATTAAGTCAGCAAATCGCGACTTTTCGGTTGCAAAGGGCTAAGAAAACCCTTGATTGCCCTAGGGCGTAATGACGCGTCTACGGCGCGTATTGGTGCACATACGAACAGGTGTGATGAAAAAAATAAATAAGTAAATTGTTCTGGAGATTTTTAAGTTCCCTTGTTTTACCCGGAGTAGAACCGACAAAAACATTCAATCTACAATACCTAATACTCATTGCAATAAAAAAGCTTAGAAATATTCTATCATAAATATGTGATGTTTTGTCATAAATATGCGATCTGGAAATCTCAACAAATTTTCGCCCGTGGGTCGTTTTGTCTTGCTTTGGATTGGAAGTAGGATCTTCCCTCCCCTCCCTTTCTGTTTAGGAAGTAGTAGGAGTTTTTCCCTAATCATGATACGATGACGACATGAATCCTTAAACAGGTGACCAATTGTGTTATCTCCTGTAGGCTTGTTATGGCACTATCGACAAAATAGAATCCTGACCCACAATGGGAGATTGTCACAGTAACATTGAAAGTGAAATTACAGCATTTGTCGTAAAATTTGACTTTCAATGTTACTATGGTGGCCTGGTGGGTCAGGATTAAATTTTATCGATAGCACATACCGTGTTTAATCGTTTATCGTCGTTGCCGTCAGTTTTTAACAAGCATGCAAGTGCGAAATTGACAAGTAGCACGATAAACGGTAAACGAGTGACCATTATAAGCTACCAGGCCCCTATACCACAAAACTTTACAAGCGTACAATTCTACAAAATTGTCAACTTTTTGTATGGGAATTTATACAATTTTGTAGAATTGTAACTCGTGTCGATTTAAAACATCGCCACTCGTTTCGATATTCATGTTTTTCGCACTTGTGTCGTAAAGACAACTCGTGTATACAAGACGTAATGAAATACATGGCTGCCTACCTAATTTTTAATGTCATTTCTGATCAATCGTAAACCATAGACGATATTTTTTTAATATTGACGTCTCGCGCCCGACCTTGATGATTAATAAAAATGTGTTTGACTAAGAATATTTCTCAAATTTACAACTTTATTTGAAAATAAGTGTGTGGTCGTAGAAAAAGTATTAAGCAACATTGTTTAACTGAGTCAAAAAATGCTCGTGGCCTCCTCAATAACAATTTTCGGCTTCGCCTCAAATTGTTACCCACGCCACTCACCTTTTTTGACCTCTCTTAAACAAGGGTTGCATAAAATACTATAAAAGTATACGGTTCCTAACAAGTAACAACAACTAACCAATGGTTACCACTTAAAGCTTGTTCACGAAATAAAGTAGCCATGGTAAAATCAGTCTCTACTGTTACACAATAGTCCCATGTAGTTCTAACAGCCATGGGACTGTAAATTGATTCTTGTTTTATGTTTAAGAATCCAAAATCATTCGCTGAAAAGTCGTCAAAATCAAAATAACTTCAGATAATGCTTAATGCAAAAGTTCACGCCCAATAAAGTGCGAACTTCAGAGACGATTTCAACAATGTTAGACTTGATTTATTAATAAAAATTGTAGACACGAGATTCACGGTTTATTATAGTATCGTTATTGTAGTTTAGTTAAGACCCATAGGGAAACTAAATGACCGAAAATGGTAAAATAAGAAGAAACACTACCTACTTAAATCCAGAAGTTTAAATAAAAGTCCATAATTATGGAGAAATTGATATAAATATCAACCACAGCGTCCGAGAAGATAGGCAAAGAGCCCTTCTTTGTAATAACACGAATGCAAAGGTATGGTCTCATACAAAAAAAAGAATTACACAGCAATAGCTACTTTATTTCGTGAACAAGCCTTACCTCCAACAGTATAACTTTGCAAATAATTTCACTATCGAATGCGCATTACCTATCCCAACCCAACATAACCTTGTTTTTTCGCATGATTGATGATTGTAAGGAATAACCTGTCCACTAGCATTTGGTTAGTCATTTAGTACCTATCTTATCGTTAACCTTCATCTTCAAACAAATTTAATAAGCAGACGTGAATCAATTTATTAACATAGGTACAAGGTAGGTAAACAAGAAATTGTACCGCCCGTGGCACACACAATGTTTTTCATCACACCTGTGAGGCAAAAAAAGTAAATAAAACAATATATTTTCACAAAACTACTCTAAAATGGTCAAATCATTTCTCAAAATCAGGGATGACTTAAATTTTTTATTTTTATAACAGATATCCCGGCGCGGCGCGCGCCTAGTGCGACGTAATGGTCCCTTTACGTATACACCCGGGTTGATACGATCGTGACAGTTAATTACAGCTTGATTGAATTACAGCTAATTGTCGCTCAAAAAAAAAAATCAAAAGAGTTCATTATTAAGTCAGCAAATCGCGACTTTTCGGTTGCAAAGGGCTAAGAAAACCCTTGATTGCCCTAGGGCGTAATGACGCGTCTACGGCGCGTATTGGTGCACATACGAACAGGTGTGATGAAAAAATGTTAGTTATATAATGGTTCTGGAGATTTTTAAGTTCCCTTGTTTTACCCGGGGCTAGAACTGACCAAAACAATCAATCTACAATACCTAACACTCATCGCACTAGAAAAGCATAGGAATATTCTATCCTAAATATGCGATCTGGAAATCTCAACTAATTTTCGCCCGTGGGTTGTTTTGTCATGCTTTGGCTAGAAAATAGGATCTTCCCTCCCCTCCCTTTCTGTTTAGGAAGTAGTAGGAGTTTTTCCCTAATCATGATACGATGACGACATGGATCCTTAAACAGGTGACCATTTGTGTTACCTCCTGTAGGCTTGTGATGGTACTATCGACAAAATTGAATCCTGACCCAAAATGGGAGTTTGTCATAGTAACATTGAAAGTGAAATTACAGCATCTGTCGTACAATTTGACTTTGGATTAAATTTTGTCGATAGCACATACCGTGTTTAATCGTTTATCGTCGTTGCCGTCAGTTTTTAACAAGCATGCAAGTGTGAAATTTACGAGTAGCACGATAAACGGTAAACGAGTGACCACCATAAGCTACCAGTATGATAATATCACAATTTCACCGCTCCCGACCCGTGGTCCAACCGCTATGTCCAACTGGTTGGGCCACGGGGAAATAAAATTATCCATAGTTCAACCGATTGTACTACGAGGAAGTTGGTTTACCCGTGGTCCAATTGGTTGTACCACGGTACACTAAATTTATCGGTAGTCCAATACTAGAACATAATTATATTTACGTATACTAGTTGGACAATTGTCCCTCAGTTGTACTATGGGTCATAATTACATGACAGTAAAAAAAAGTAATCTGACAGTTGAACCACGGATAGTTTTACCGACCCGTGGTCCAACCAGTTGGACATAGCTGTTGCACCACGGGTCGGGAGCGAATTTTACGAGTCTTTAGGATATTATGAAATAAATCAAAGAATAAAACAACAACTATAATTAGAATAATTTTATAATTCGACTAAAGCTATATGACTACACAGGATATCTCCATTTACTAGTATCAGGGTGGTAAAAGTTGCACTCTGTCTTGTTGAGGCATGCCTTCCCATAACGGCATGGTTTAGGGTGCGCGAAGTGACAAACGGGATTCACGCAGTTGGGGTAGAACTTGCAGATAGTAGGCGCTGAAGGTTGGATAGTCTTGAAGCTCGCAGCTGGGACTACATGTGATGCTGTGGACAAGATTAGAAGGTTACTTTTGATTATTTGAAGGATAGCAATGGAAAGTTTTAGTACCTCATCATTCGCTAACGCAAATGATAACATCATCATCATCATCATCATATCAGCCGAAAGACGTCCACTGCTGAACATAGGCCTCTCCCAAAGATTGCCACAATGACCGGTCCTGCGCCACCCGCATCCAGCGGACTCCTGCGACCTTCACCAGGTCATCAGTACACCTTGTGGGGGGCCTACCCACGCTATGCCTTCCGGTACGTGGCCGCCACTCACGAACTTTCCCGCCCCAACGGCCATCGGTTCTACGCGCAATGTGCCCCGCCCACTGCCACTTCAGTTTAGCGATTCGGAGAGCTATTTCGGTTACTGTGGTTCTGCTGCGGATGGTCTCATTTTTAATCCGATCACGCAGAGAGACTCCTAGCATAGCCCTCTCCATTGTCCTTTGGGTCACATAATTTCTAATCGCTTAGCGTGCAAAAGTTTAATAAACAATAGAAGTATTACGATGGTTGTATGACTCAAACTCGTATGTCCAGGGTGTACGACTCAACCTTGAATATGAAATGTAGGTATGTATTTTTTACAGAAATATGTTTTTATGACAAAACCTCGTAAGCCATTATATGAGGTTCAGTCACACAGCCATCGATTATGAGACTTTCTATTTATGGACATTTGACAGTATCAAAATAATATAAGTTAAACAAATAATAATAATAATGAATGTACATATTATGTTTATTCTGATATGGCAAGTTTAGTGAGGAATGTTGACAATGATTCCTGATAAAATATTTTACCTAACTATACAAATAATTGCATATCTATTGATTGGGTGATTCTGATTACGATTTTGATATCTAATAGTCTTGTAACATCGCGTATCCACGGTTGTGATATTGTTCATGTTTTTATAATGTGCCTTTTGACATATGTGCTGTGTACGAAGGGAAAGAACAAGTCCAAGGCACAGTTGGATAGCAAAGTGGTGATAGTGACTGGTGGAAATGCGGGCATAGGTTTTGAGACCGCGAAAGACTTGGCTGGGAGAGGCGCACGGGTCATTTTGGCGTGTAGGAGCGAAGGTACTATATTATACAGCTGCAGGCATAATTACAATAGTACATACAGATGCAGTCCTCGATAAAGTCCGCCGATGTCGCGTACACACATGGTTATTCTCAAAATTGTGGGTTTATAGAAGTTATCTTTGACCAGTGACCAGAGGAGTCAAAAAATCCTCAAAAAAACTAATAACTCGGAAGAAAACTGAAATTATCGGAATATACACGCGATTGTACGGGATAGACCATGTAATGCTCAAATAACACTTTTTGCCTAGATGGTTATTTTGGGGATGATTGCTTGATTAGGTACGAATTGAATTTAAACTAAATATATGGACCGCGTCGCGTATCTTGGCTGCGTGGTTACGGAAGTAAGAATACATTTTGTTACCACCCTGACTGTTCCCGTGGGTATTATAGTAAGATAAAACTATTACGATTATTTTATCTGACAGATTATTAGAGATATTTTATTCGGGGATGCTGAAACAGGCCTTTATTTTGTAGATACCTACTTAACTGTGGGTATATTTTAGCCCTTTGTAGCTAACGAGATAATGTGTGATATTTTAATGTATTCGATAAAGTGTAACATTTAATAAATGTTTTATTTCATTTATTAAAGATCGAGGCACTGCCGCCAGGGGCAAGATAATAGCTGCGACAAGTAACCCCGACGTGCACTATCGACCCCTGGACTTAGCGTCATTCAACTCTGTCCGTGCCTTCGCCGATGATATCCTCCAGACAGAATCCCGTCTGGATATACTAGTCAACAACGCAGGCATGGTCGCGAATGAATTTACTAAAACAGAAGATGGTCTTCTTCTCATGATGCAGACAAACCACTTCGGACCGTTCTTATTAACTAATCTTCTTCTGCCTTTACTAAAACAATCTGCACCGAGTAGAATAGTCAATGTCTCTTCTATAGCTCACAAATCAGGAAAAATTGATTTCGAAAATCTGAACGGAGAAAAGGTGACAAAAGAGACTTATAGCCCTTACGAGTTTTATTGCCATTCAAAACTGTGCAATAATTTAATGACGATTGAATTGGATAGACAACTTAAAGGTACGGGGGTTACGGCGAATTGTTTGCATCCAGGACTTGTGGATACTGAAATTCTAAATAAAATCCCTGCTATGAAAATGATCCGGCCGATTGCAAAGTTCTACTTCAAGGATCCTAAGGAAGGGGCGCAGACCTCGATCTATCTAGCAGTGACGCCTGAATTGGAGAACACGAGTGGGAAATATTTTGCGGATTGTCATGAGGTCAACGCTAGTAAATTAGGTCAAGACGCTGATTTGGCCCGGAGACTGTGGGAGGAGTCGGAGCGAATTGTAAAATTAAAGTGATAAAATATAGCTATAAAGAATGTAGTCATATTATTGGTATGGAAGAGGTTACATTCGACAGATTTGTATTCAGCCACCAACTTATTTTTTCCTTTCATAGACAAAGCACAGTCGAGGAAATTGAATGCTTAACACTTCAAGTTAAATTGGTTGTGTTGTATGTACTAAGCACGTCCAACGGCTAAACATTCAATTTCCTCGACCGTACGTAGTAGGCGACTGTGTTAGAGCTGGGATCCCGTTTCTGGGGCCCTAAAGTATGCGTCCCGCAAAGGATTCGCGCGGGACGCCGATTTTCCCGCTTTTCAGGGAATACTAAACCGAAAATACTAAAATAGTAATATGAATACGTAAATGAAAGCAATTCAAGATTGCATCATGTTAATTTGAATGTACCACGACGTCCGTGACTATAGCCCGCGAGCACCGTGCACTGACCGTATATAACTACCAAAATATGAATGATTACATCTAAATTGAACCGATCTGAAACTAAGCATTGCTTGTCAATGTCAATGTCGTTCTTCCCATCCCGCATTTTATTGCGAGGTCCCGCAATTTATTCGCGAATGTCCCGCATGTATTATCTCTGAGATTTGGTTGGCAACCCTAGTTAGAGCTCAGAGTTCATAAGACTTGACATTAACTCACCAACAAGTTTCGGCGGAGTGGTGTGAGCGTAAATGCAGTCTCGCCTGGTGCAGGCAGCCGCGAACTTGCATCGCGGGTGCAGGAATGCACATGCGCTGCCGTAGCGGCATAATGGGAAAGCCCGGCATGGGACTAGCGCGCGTTCTGCCGCGGATACTGTAACAAAACGTGATTTATCATTATACAGGGTGCTCGCGAGGAACCCGCAAGATTTTAATGCTGAATTCCTGAGCATGTTTAGAGTATTGAATGTTATATAAAATCTCCTGGATTCGGCTTGGTTCCAGAGATAATTAACCTTTTTTCGGAAAAAGTTTTTCGACGTAACTCGTCATAAAACTTCTTTTTGATTACAATGCTACCACAATGTGTTCTAATATTACCACACCTTTTGCCTGACAATCAGAAAATAAGAATCGACGTAACTCATCATAAAACTTCTTTTTGATTACAATGCTACCACAATGTGTTCTAACATTACCACACCGTTTGCCTGACAATCAGAAAATAAGAATAGACTTTACGAAAAAACCTGTCCCTAAAAAAATATTTAAAAAAATATTTTTAACAAATTGTTGTTATGATAAAAAGTATTGGAAATGTTAAAAAGTAATCAAAAAGTAAAAAAAAAGAAATATATTTTTTTGTGGTATTTCACATTAGGTCTCATAGTATTTTTTGTTTATTTTGATGTCTAGAATGCATAGTTAATCGCGAGCACCCTGTATTGAGACATACTCAATATTAGGTAAGATACTTGAAATATTGAACTTAGTAATAGTACTAGCTTAGTTTAAGTAACTTGCTACCTGATGTCAAGATTTAAGTTTGTAACAAATTCTGTTATTCAAATGTACTTGGCTCCCCGCGATACAGGCGTAACCTAGTGCGGAGATCCCTGGAATATCTGTGCGCTGTGTTTTTCTGAAATTAATATTCTTTATATTCTTATTTATGGTTCTATGTTTTAATTTTATCAACTTGAAATTTGAACATTGACACTGAGTCAAATTGTAACTACTCCAAAAACGTGAAATCACATCATCAGCCTATATCGGTCCACTGCTGGAAGTAGGCTACTCCTATTAACTATGCGTATAGACGCTTTAGAGGATTGGCGATCGCAGTAATGTGTCCACTATGAAGACGCTTCTGCCCATCATCAATCTTCTATCAAAGAATCAGAAAGATAGAATAGGCCCTATCGCATTTTCCTACATGTTACCTTACACGATGCCGTTTCTCGAATATTTGTACAGTGCTTTTCTCGAAGTTAAATAAATAACGAAACTAAATAAAAACTTTATTGAATCTGTTTGACTGAAGTAACCATGAATTGGTCCATATTCATATTATTAATGAAGTAAAACGAATATAGCTGACATATTTTATTTTATTACAATCTTGTGCCCGCGACTTTGCCTGCACACACAGGCGATTGTTGCGATAAAAACTATCCTATGTCCTTTCCCGGGTGTCAAACAATATTTATACAAAATTTCAACATAATCGTTCCGACGGTTCGAAGACCAGACAGGCAGACTTACATTCGTATTTCATGGATGGATTTTATTGGGAAACAAAATGGTACATAATGATGTAAAAACGGATAATCAATCCATACATGGAAATATTTTGGTGGTATCTAATTATTATTAATAAATAAGTGTAAACATAGCGTATACGTTGTTTTTTTTCATAAAGTTTAATGTTTATTTAATAATGTCAATGTTATTATTATTAATACCTTTAAGGCCGAACGCTTTCCATACAAACAACAATTGCGTAATACTAAATCATTACACACGATTACTAAATGAAAATGTACGTACCTATCTTAATTCGTTTGAACAGTAATTTGCATTAAATTAATAGGAAAACTTTGTGGATTAGTTTAATTATTAAAACTTTGTTTTAATAATTAAAGTGTACAGGTGTATATTTGTCGGTAGTGCTCGTGTTTAATGATCAATTTAATCGTTAATTTTATAGCTATGTCAATGCACCGGGTAAGTAATATAACGTATACGAACTTATGCTATATAAATCATAACGTATAAATTCAGTTTGTATAAATGTATAATGCCTAACGTGTAATAAATATAACGTATAGAAGGTATAATTATTAAATGAATAATTGTAAAATGTATAATGAACGTAACATATAATATCGTTTACGATAACGATTAATTGGTATAACATTGAAATAATCTAATATACAAAACAACTATCTTACACAAAATATAAGCCCCTACAATTTTTTTGTAATTAAACTATAGAATTATCATTATATTTCATTTGAATTGATTTACTATTTATCCGTTTATTAAGCCGTATCCGTATAGGAAGCGATTTAGACCTGGGAACCGGTCGACGAAGCCCCGCTGCGCGGGGCTTCTATTTCTGCTCTAAGGGATAAAAGGTACCTAACGAACCTATCCAGGTTAGAGTAGGGGATGTACAAATTTATTTTTTAATGCGGGGGGCTCCGCCCCCCGAGCCCCCCTTGTGGGGGGCTACGCCCCCCCGTCCCCCCTTTTTTGGTTTCGCAAGGATGACGATGCGTAAACAATGAATTAAAAGTAAGTAGGTCTTTTAATTATCCGGGAAACTACGCTCGAAACCTAACCAATCCAAGTCGGTTTTACCCTGATTTATTACTTGGATTGCTTAGGTTTCGAGGCTAGAACGGATTGAAAAGGGTAAGTAATATAACGTATACCTTTTTGTAGAACTTAACCTAACTTTCTTACATTTCTGGCAGTTATATTTATATCGTTATATAAGATGTTAGTATATGTTTTAACTTTTATACCTTTATTTTGATATATGAAACGGAATTCGTTAATATGTACGTTAGACTAAACAACGGTATATATTATTAACGTTATATTATTTTTGTATTATACTATTTGGAAATAGATGTTTAATACATTATACCTAACGTTAGTATACGTTATGAACGTTTGTAAACTGTAATTATACTAAAAGTGCGTATTCATTATGATACGCACCCCAATGCACCATAATAGAAATAATAGATTTTCAACGAACATTTTCTAGCGAGATGATCAATTAAGGTTCTTATTACTAATTCATCATTACAACTAGAATTCAGAAGCCCTTAACTCAATAATGTTGCACCAATAGCTATAAAATTTATTTCACAAACCACAATTGATTTTTATATGGAAAGCGCTCCAACATAGAAAACATTTTCGGCTGAATTGATGTTGATAACAATGACAAACTTAGTTGTGGGGTCCGTAGCTCAAATGGCAAAAAAGGAACCCATATAGTTCCGTTATTTTCGTTTGTCCTAGTCATATACGTAAAATATGACTCGAAAGATTTAACCACCCTGTATATTTCTGTATTTTTTCTTTTACAGATTTTTTGTACTGCAGTATGGCGTTGAGGCTTGATTTTCAGGATTTTTTAAGTCCTGCGTGGTAAATGGTTAAATTTCTTTAGGTACGGTCTTCAGATGTGATTCTCTATAGTTGCCCCTAGTTGTTTGGTTTCTTAGAAGCAGGGCCATATTCTAAATAGGCATTCCAGCACAACATGGTAAATTTTCCTGAACAACCCCCCAACTCGGCCACATATTGTCCATTCATTCTAACCATGGCAAATTTAAATGATGCTTCCATTTTCAAAATGTCTACTTCCCGTATGGGATAAGTTCCTTTCTTCACAGAGCTTGTCTCTGCAACCGGGATCTTCAAAGTGCTGAAAAGTGCCTTAATAACAAAGTGACGATAGTTAAGATTGTTCATTTTGAACATCCACTGAGGCTTGCTGAGTAGATTTCGTCCTTCACGCTTTATAATGCCGTAATGGAAGCTGAAAGTTTTGTCGGCAAGATAAATGTCTTCTTTCACTACCAGATTTCCTCTTATAAGAGTTTTCCCTTTGTCCTTATAAGTTTCCAAATTCAATACAAATGGGATATACGCAGCATATGGTAACGCGGGTTTTGCGCATTCTGTTATATTGATTAAAGTTAGTACATTTGCACTCGTCGTCTTGAACTGAGTTAGAACTATGAAGTAGACTAAGATCCACATATCGATGTTGCTATCAGAATAAATAACTATGAAATGTTCTGGATACTAAATGGATTTCAAAATAGCATAGCTATGTCAGCTATATGTATAATAAATTGAAATATAATTGAGTCGACAGCTCAGTCTTCTTATGAAATGACACCCTTGTTGAATGACCACAACTAATATCACAGTATTAGTATAGTTCCGTACAATATCATCCGTGCCATTATTTAATTGAGCAATATACTCAATTACAATTCGATTTATTATACATTTGGCTTTATTATTCCACAATGTAATCAGCTCGGTATTCAAAACATTTGTTAGTTATTTATTCCGATAGACGCAACATCAATACGTCAGACATGTGGCTCTTATTATACTTCGTAATCCTAACTTAATTGAAGACATCGAGTGCATTTATTGCTAACTTTAATCAATTTAAACGAATGCGCAAAACCCGAAATACCATATGCTGCGTATATACCGTTTGCATTGGATTTGGAAACGTATAAAGAAAATGGTACACTGAAAACCCTCATAAAAGGAAATCTGGTGGTGAAAGAAGACATAACTCTTGTAGACAAAAGTTTCAGCTATCATTACGGCATAATGAAACTTGAAGGAAAAAAGCGACTCAGTAAGCCCCGGTGGATGTTTAAAATGGATAATTTAGTCTTGTTATTAAATCACTATTCAGCACTTTCAAGATTCCGATTGTAGAGGCATATGTGAAGAAAGGAACTTATCCCATATGGGATGTGGACATAGGGAATATGGAAGAAACATTTAAATTTGGTATGATTAGAATTTACGGACAATACGAGCCCCGATGCAGTGGAGTTCGTCTAGTTCGAAACAATTTTTACAAAATTTTTGAATATTTTAAAAATGATCACATTATGCTAATGATAAATTGTATGAACGTTAGTCATGGTTAATGTACTACATTTCAAGAGACACAACAATCTGAAGTACGCTTTTGTTGTTTAATAAATCGATTTTAACAAACCAGTGTCTAAATTATATTTTCGTTCACCACCGTAATTCCGCGCTTATAAGCTTGACGCAAAATTCGCAGTGCATCAGGTGTACCATGTCGTCTTTAATATTAATGGCGTTCTTTACATTCATTGATTATTTACAAAATTAAAAATTGTGGAAAAAATAAAAAAAAAATACCTCTCGTAAAATATTTTTTTTTTATTCTGATTTATTAAGTCCAAATATTTTATACTCAAAGAAACTACTTTAGTACTACTATTGAATAGTGAAGGTTTTGTCTCTAAACCTTTTCCCCCGGATGAACGGGATAATCTCGAAAAACTGTCTAACTGGACGAGAACATATGCATCGGGGCTCGTATGTGGCGGAAATAGGAGGTCACTCAGGGAAAAACACCTGGTTCTGCTGGAATGCCTACTTAAATTACGGGGCTGCTTCTTACAAACCACTCATCCAGACCATTAACAACTAAATCTAAAGACTGTTAGTTATTCTTGGCTTTTTCCGAAAACCGACATCCATTGTTCCTATCCTAAGTACCTAATGCCCGGTTCACATTATTCCAGTTCAGTAATCCAGCGGTCTAATCCAGTCCAGTGCTGCACTGGAGCGTATCATTTACGTTACTCCAGTATTTTAAGAGTAGCTGGATTGGAAACACATCGCTGGCAATGATCTAGTACTGGTTTAGCACTGGAATGGCTGTCTACATTATTCCAGTGCCACTGGATTGAGTGAGCTGGAATGAAAAGTTGACGGTCTTTCCAGTCACTGGACTGGAATGCTCACTGGAATGGAAGCATTCCAGTGTCTGTTCACATTATTCCAGTAGCATTCCAGTCCAGCAATCCAATCCAGTACTGGAATGCTACTGGAATAATGTGAACCGGGCATAAGGCTAAAAGGGACAAGGAATATATGGGTGCCCGTCTCTTCGCATAATGTTTGTGGGAACCTCTGTTCCACACTACCTACTTCAGCAATGCAGCGCGCCGAAGGTTGCGCATGACTATCCTGGGCTGCGCGAGTTGCACGCCCCTGTCTCCGAACCGGCTTCGCGCTGACGTCACGCGCCGGCCCCGGGAGCGCACTTCCAACGCAGCCACGGCAGAGCCTCTCCGATCGCTATCGACGCCGGACCTGTGCCGCTTATCGCCTGCTCGCGCTTGCATATTGCTTACGCACTTAATAAATTCTCGCACTAGCTTAACGATAACGAATCTATTGTGAATAATTGCAATATAATATTAATGTGGAGTTAGACTTTCCTTTAGTCACCCAGAAGAACTCCCATATGTTCATTGTGCAGAAAATGTTTTCGCCGAAACATTTGGCATATTGTTGAATGGCATTATAATCGTTTCGCCGAATTATTTTTATGCATACACATATAGAAGTCCTAAAGTATGTTTTTCCGAATATTCGTATGCCGATTAAAATTATCTAAAATGTAATATTACTAATATTGATTGTCATAAAAAATATTTCGCATTATTATTACAGTGGCTAAAATAACAGCACTAGTCTTTTAAACTAACTTAAACTACATCAATATTAAGTTGTCACGTCTATAAAATGGAATTAGCTATTTGTAGATAACCTGATTGCAGAAAAACGAGAGGGGCAGGACCGATACGGTTAAGTTAGGTTAAAACATTAATCTTAGACATTTTACAATAGAAATACTGCTGTTTGCTCCAGCTGCTAGGAGAAAGACCAAATAGGGGGGCTCGGGGGGCTTCGCCCCCCGCATTAAAAAGAAAAACATTTGAAAATCATGTAATTCACCTGGATAGGTTCGTTAGGTATCTTTTATCCCTTAGAGCTGAAATAGGAGCCCCGCTAGGGGCTCCGTCGACATGTTGGCTGGTCGTATTTCATTTTAGTAGGCGTTATGTTTAACAGCAATTTTAGAATGTACAATATTAGGATCATCAAACATATGCATAATACAATTTCGGCAAAGGAATCTTAGACACAATAAGCATTAGGATGAATAATGTTTCGGACAAACGACTTTAGGCGCAAAAACTTCGACACATGAAAAATATGCGAAACAATAATTCGGCGAAATAATTTTCGGCGTAAAATTCTTATGCGACATAATATTCGGAACAATACTTTTATGCGATTCGATATAGACCCCCCAGGAGAATATGTTTGGTTGTCTTGCCTCCTCTACTCCCATGACATTTCGAGAAATATTTTAATCTATGGGGTTGTGGCGTACATTACACTTGGATACTATTTTGCAATAATGTGTCATCATCATCATCATCATCACATCAGCCGAAAGACGTCCACTGCTGAACATAGGCCTCCCCCAAAGATTGCCACAATGACCGGTCCTGCGCCACCCGCATCCAGTGGACTCCTGCGACCTTCACTAGGTCATCGGTCCACCTTGTGGGGGGCCTACCCACGCTACGTCTTCCGGTACGTGGCCGCCACTCAAGAATGTGTCAACTCACATGAAATCGTCAATTTAAAGTCAATTCACTAATTAAAGTTGACATTTTATTTCGTAATAGACGTGGGTTGACGCGTTATTGCAAAACAGCATCCACTTGATAGGTCATAAATATCAATTCGGACGGGTTCGTGATAATATGACGGAAAAAGGTTTTGCACACAGTAGCGAAACTTTGGCATCATTCTACGCTAATTTACGATCAAGTCAGAAGTGCGATTTTTAATTTCACCGATGATATTGAGATCACTGGTGACTAAAATTGTCACCTGTGATTTGAAGTCACTGTTTTCCAAATGCCGTATATTTGATTATCACACGTTCTTTACCAACATGCAGAAATTGTACAATGTCAGTCATAGACAATTATCCTGTCACGTTCCTTTTTACGCAAATGTAGTAGTGTTGCCCTTAGTATCGGTTTTTATTTTTCATATTCCCCATAACTCATATTAGGTTCTGTCAAAGTGGTCGAACGTAAAACGGAGTGTCAATGTCATTTGAAAAGAAAACTAAAGTTTTGAAAGATGGTAGATGTCACTAAGTCAACTGTCAAAAATAGTCACACGGTGATTTCAAATCACCGATGACATTTCAAAAATACGAACTCAAGGGAAATCACATGTTTTCGGTGAGAATAAGTCACTGGTGAAATTCAAAAATCGCACCCCAGGGGCCTATTTCTCGTACATTACAAGTTCACAAGTCTACAAGTTTACATATAAAACTCAATTGCACAAGTGTGTTTTAATTCTGTTTCTCTAACAAATGATTCTACAAGTGCTACATGGAGGTAGCACTTGTAGTAATCATAGAGTAAAAAAGAGGTTTATTTACTAAGCAAAGTGGAAACGCAATGGCCATTATAAATGTTATGTTAATGTCATTGTCACTCATGTGCATCATAATCTTCATAAGAAGAAAATACGTCCTTTTAAAATTTAAGTGACAATATATGTCATCTACTATTCTTCAATAAAATGGCCGACTTGTGTCTGGCATGTGTCAGGGGAATGTATGTAGTGTATAAAATACAAGTAGTTATGAATAGCGTTTCTTAAAAATATTAATCACAAGTGTAAAATCAACGTCAGTTTCGTCAGTCACTCTTAGAATGTTTACAAGCCCTAGGGTGTCCGTATTTTTATATGATAAGGTGAATTCGTTAATAAATTACGCTAACCTTTAATAATATATTGTTTTGTTTTTGTGAAATAGCTCAAATTGTATTCTTAAATATTTTTTTGAGTTAATAATGACATCGTGATTTACACGAAAGAATGCAAAATCAATACAAGTAGTAATAATGATGTCTATACGTACGTATGTATACACGTATTACTGTCAAGTAGTAATATGCTACACGTACGTATGTATATTAAAATGGTCGAAATTAGAATTGAAATGCCCGATAATCATAGCAATAAATAGCTTAAATATTAATTTTTATTTTACTAAAGACATCTAGCGACCAATAGAATAATCAAATTGGCGGCGAGTAGGTGAACTAGAATCGTCAAATGCTTCGCATAACGCTTACGTCTATGGTTTTAAAACTGTGTATGCGGTCCTAGTACAACTGGTGATTGACAGTAGCTCGCGGCCTTCATAGGGCTACCCGTCTCTTTTTTATCAATACAATCAATAAGGGACTAGTAGCCCGTGAGAAGAGCGCGTGTTGGTGTTGCGCATAAGATATTATGCTAGCCTGATGCCTACGTTACTCTAAAATATCTATCAGTCTCAATTACTATGTATTTCTATCCTGTATGGGTATACTCTTGGCTCGACTCAGTCGTTTTTTGTCAAGTTCTTTAATTCGACCCTTTCTGCTTTCGTCACCCGTTCTTGATTTGCCATTTTCGTGTGAAGCCTATTTCATATTTGGTAAACTTTGTGCTTTTGCCATTTTCTTATTTTAGCTCATTCGTTATTCGTCACCATCTTCTTTGAGCATTTTCGGTGACAGTCATTCTCTTTTTTAGTATAATTCTCTATTTGTTATGTTTTTCTAGACAAAAATGTATAGAATAAAATCAAAGACGATAGGTCGAATAGCAAATGAGACCAAAAAAGAATAGACTAACATTGAATATGCCCAAAGAAGATGGTGACGAATAACGAATGATCCAAAAGAAGAAAATGGCAAAAGCACAAAGTTTACCAAATATGAAATAGGCTTCACACGAAAGTGGCAAATCAAGAACGGGTGACGAAAGCAGAAAGGCACGAATTTAAGAACTAGACAAAAAACGACTGAGTCGAGCCAAGAGTATACCCCTGTATGTATATGCCCCCGCAGCACCACAACGTGATAAAGCTTACAACGAAAAGAGAGGCATAGATTTTGGAACTACTCTTACGGTTTTATAAGCATGCTGTACCTAGATTTGTATTTTTATTGGTTTATGTCAAATAATATTTAACACTATAAAATAACCCCTTCATTTATCGATGAATAATGGATTTATAATAAATCAAACTTTTCGCATTAAGTGACAATTACACTTCGTCGTTGTTCGTCTAATACATCATGCGTCGTTACTAAGCAACATACTTTGCTTTAGGTGCACGGCTCAGTGTAATTCCCGCATTAAAGTGGTTTGATTTCCATATAAGTACGGTTAGCACATGATTGGTGCGACAATATGTCGCTGCGAGATAGACTATCCGTCCCTTTTATTAATAATAGTAAGTAAAAGACGGGAAATCTATCTCGCAGCGACATACTGTCGCTCCGAACATGTGCTAAGCGTAAATAATTGCTTGTGGTTTAGCAAGCCGTAACGTATTACCACATTATAAAAATATGCGAATTTTCTCTAATATATATGGCAATCGAACAACCTTAATGTTTTATAGTTATAGTAAATGAAACAATTAGGACCTTTTTAACAATTTTATTTTATTACAATAGTATTTTTCATAGTATAAGCTTTGGAGTATCCCATACAAAATATTAAAATATTCTCATAACTCCACCTACTCCAATGAGGTGAATCAGTGGCCCTAGCACATCTTGTGCTTAACAGCAACTTGCACCTACCAGATTCTTTTCGATTGCATAGATTAAAAGGAGATGTGTATCTGTAAGTTGATGTCAAATACAAGATATTCTAGCCCCCCAGTGATCTCCGCCATGAGACACAGTGGCCTTAGCACATCTTGTGTATGAAAGCAACACGCAGCTAGCCATCTCTTTTCGATTATACTGATTAACAAGAGACTGGTAGCCGCGAAAAAGCAGCGTGCTACTGTTAAACACAAGATATGCTAGCCTCCAGACTTATGAATCTATTTAGTCAATCATTTAATTTTCTTAATTTGCATTCATATACCAACTATACATAGTATAGGTAGGTGGGTGAATATCCGAGCGTTTCAACCGCTTAATTTTGGTGGCAACATTCTTGCCGAAGTTTCTATTGGTTACAATGTGCTACTTATCATGTCATTTGAAGGAGAAACGGTACCTTATACTAAATGAAATGACGAAGTATTACATTGAGACGTTTAGAAACTTCGGCAAAAATGATGCCACCAAAATTAGGCGGTTGAAACGCTCAGATATTACCAATTTAATTAACAACTTGACGCTGGTGTATATAGTTCGTATTTTAAAAATCGGTTTGTTCGACTTATCGGGTTTCACTACGCAACCCTCGTAATGATCAAGGACCCTATTGGATTCCAATAGTGTATTTGACTATTAGTGATTCCGTACATGTGGAACCGTGTACATTATTATGAATATTCCTTTTTATTTAAAGTAAGAGTTATGCATTGTTTCCCGACATAAACTTTAGAACCGTAGGTATCCTATATATTCTTAGGACTACGTTTGAAGTGTGCATTACTAGTACTTCTCAACTAAAAGTTTCCAACACTTGCACCAGTGACCATTAAGTTATCATTCAATATACGGTTAACTTGGCAGATAATTTTTTCATGCGGATACATACTATAGCATTAGCGGTTTACTTGTAAGTTATGTTATGATAATCAAAGAATAAAGTAATATTGATAATGAATTATTAAGTACCTACTTAATAATTCATTATCAATATTACTGTTTCCTATATCCTATATACCTATATAGTAGGGTGGACCGATTTTTTTATTTTCGGGTAATCATAAAATAATCTTTACGAATCGATACTATGCGGCTAGAAAAACAAAAATATTATGACCATTTTTGGATATTTTATCATTATGGACCCCATATAGAAGCCCGAAGATCGGCCTTATTTTTAAGGTTTTTTTAAGAAAACTCGGATGAGCAAGGATATTTTCTGTTTTAATTTTATGGATAAACAAAATAAGATTGTTTTTCATAAATTTAAGGTTTGTGTGATTTAATTATATGATAATTGTTCGCAGTACCTCCAAAAAATAATTTTCAACTTTGAGGCTCTTGGGGCAGTACTTCCCGAATGATTATCGTAAAAAGATATATTGTTGAAAAAGTTACTTTTTAGACAGGTTATTCCTATAGGGCCGCGTTTCAGAAAATAATGAAAAAAAATTTTTGTCCATGGATACATTGAAGTAAGAAAAAAATTTTTTTTTTCGGATTTTTGGAACCGCGGGCCAATAGAATGATAGTCGTAAAAAGTAACATTCTGTAACAATATACCTTTTTCCGATATTCATTTGGTAAGTACTGCCCCAAGAGCCTCAAAGTTGAAAAACAGTTTTCGCCGATACTGGTTATAATTTTCATATAATTAAATTGTGCAAATTCTGAATTTATGACAAATAATGTTATTTTGTTTCTACATAAAAATAAACCCGAAAATATCCACGAACTACTGACTTTTCTTAAAAAAACCTTAAAAATAGAGTCAATTTTTGGGCCTATAAACGAAGTACAAAATAAAAGTAAATCCAAAAATGATCATAATATTTTTTATTTCTCTAGCCACGAAGTATCGATCTATAAAGATTATTTTATGAATTTCCAAAAATAAAAAAATCGATCCACCCTACTATATAGGATATAGGAAACAGGTACTCCTTGGTGTTTGGCAATCGGTACAATTTATAAATACATACATACAAATATATATACGGCACACGCCTGATAAATATCGATGATCTTTATCAATTGAGCTCAGCAGGCTGGTCCAGATGCTTGAAGATGCTAGCGATGCTCATACTATTTCCCATCCATTTTTTGATCAGACTCTTGAAATGAAATAGCGTACGAGTACAACTTATTTTGGAAGCGTTTATCCTGTTACTGATTGCTATTTCCCAGATAATCAATGAACATGAATAATTGAATAATAATAAGCAGGCCGTGACTTATATACCGGTATTTGGCGTCGAACCTGATACTTACCTCGGAATCTTCCGTATTCTGCTGCTCTACCTTAATTACTTACATATGTACTTCCTCCATTACTCCTTTTACCTGCGAAGTTATAAGTTTTTAAGCGTGTAAGCGAGTCCTAGTTTTGTATTTCATAAATCCTACTGAATGTTGTTATACTCGTACATGTCATAGATACATTGTTAGCGTGATTGTTTCATCGAACCTTATAAGCTTATAACCCTATTTAGGTACACATTACACACATTGTATAACAAAGCTAATTTACAAAAATATATTGACGTATGAAATTGTTAGTTAAAATAATGATTAGGAACAAGACCGCCCAACGTCTTCCGTTGTTTGCCTCAGTATTTTTATGGGTCGTCTAAAGCCACCAAAGCCACATCCATCCTTCCGAAACCTCTCGAAGAGTGCTTCGACGTCTGGCGACGGCTTACTGCCAGCGTTACATACGTATAACGGAAACAACGCAAAGACTGAAAAGCGATGCCGAGGCTACTAGGATGGAACCTTGCGGGTGTTGGGCGCCGATAATCATATCGATAATACACATATTCCATAATACTCGCCGCAGCATGACGGCGGTAAGAATACATTTCTCACCATCCCAACTCTTCCTGTGCGTATCGTAAACGTCGACTACATTATATAAAGTGTCACGACGACGGATTTATTGATGATGATGTGTCCATCATCATAGTGGGCACACAACTGAGATCGCCGACCCGCTGGCCTAGCATGGCGATTAAGTATGGGCATTTACCTCCTACTACGTCCTGCGTAGGTATAAGCAATAGAAGTGACTTTTGCCCAGCGATAGGCTGATGTAGTCTGATGATGATGAATACACGTATTCCTCATAGATTGCCACATGATCTAGTCACGTTTTATGTAGCATTTAATACATATAGTCTTGTCCTTAATAATCTTAAAATACACATACCTAAGCCACAACTTGCTGGGTATGAAAAAAGTGGTGGTAAGATATGACAACTCTGAATTTTCTTAATTTACGTGTACGGAAAATAGTTGCTTAAGTTTTACCTCTATTAAACAAAAACCATTTCAATATAATATGATAAGACTTGACAGACAAATAATAACATAGACAATCCGATGGAAACTCCAAAGGTCCCTTATTGACGGATTTTATATTTACATAGAATAAATAGTAATGTATTCATATAATTATATGCTCTTACACACTTTAGCACTACTAAAAGCAGAGCCGACTTACAACATAATTTCGTACCTAAATATTGGCCGGCCAGTCAGAGCCGCCATAGTCGTCTGTTTCTGTCTACGTGTGAAAGAAAGAGATGTTACATAATTGTTGACTTATGCAATATAATATTCAAATGTTTACTATTTCTACTATATACTAATGTACTTAATTGTATAAATAATTACCGTATCGAAATAATCTTCACTTGAACACCAAGAACAACTAAACGTGTCACTAGGTGCTTGCAACGCCAAGAACACCTTTAGGTGCCATGATGTCACCTGTCAAAGCGATTCTCACACTTTTACGTATGGCTTAGGTACATTTGCTCGATTGGGTTCGAACTTTTGGTGTATTTTTTAGCCCTATCTTGTGTAAGATGTAAGGCGTTCAAAGGTAACATGACACCATGAAGCTAACGCTACTCAGGTAATTCAGCTCAAAAGGCACGAACCAAATACGAAGCCGAAGAATCACTAAATTATATTCATAATCTGTGATACCTATTCATTTTATTACATATAACTTAAATATTCAAGAAAACAACAGAGAACGGAATATGTGATTCTCTTAAATATGAAAAAGTAGTAGGTACCTAGTTATAATATATTATACAATAATGTCTGTTTCAATCTTTAACCACAAGAATTAAACCGGCTCCGTTGTAATTATGATCCCAAAAGGCTACAAGATTATACGGAAATGAAATAAGGTTAACATAGATGTATCATATTTTGTGATTGTTCCGTTGTCATCAGCAGTTCCACGTTTGTTATATTATATTACACTATGACAAACAAGTAACCTGATGGTAAACAGCTACTGCAGCTTATAAACGTGGGCATCTTCAGTGATGTCACATACGTTTTGCCGTCCCTATGTCTCTATGTCGATAGCAAAAGTCGACAGAAGTCTCGGTGGGCCCCCCATTGAATGCCCGTAGAGTTTTGGTTATGTTACGCAGCAGGAAACCATCACCATTAATAGATAGAGAATGTTAATTTGACTTTAGTTGTCTGTAAGGTATTCATCTCCCACCTCTTTACCCTTCACTTGATAAAAATATAATATTTATATGAATACGCTTGATATGTACATGAACGTACTAAACATCTATGTAAACGTGGATTTCAAGAATGAACGCAATTTCTCAATACTTGAGGAACTTAACTGATTAAAAATCCGTTTAGAAGTTCCCAAAATTCTAGGATTTCCCAACGAACCCGCCATCGGAAATAGTCTCTGACAAAAATCCTGTATTGCTTATTAGTTGCTTAAATTAATGTAAGATCGTCATATAGCGCACCTTCTACGAGTAAATACTTAAATATTGTCAGCTCATGCACCTACGGGCGACTTCCTTTACTGCTGATAGTCTGCTATTAACACTGGAAACTCTACTTGTCAGCATCCATAACCTAGCTAGCATTGACTATGCCTACGAAACTGGAGGTTAAAGATTCGAATCCCGGCGAAGACGAATATTTGTTCCTTGGTCATGGTTGTTTTCTTGTTATTTCAATATAAGTATATCTTCCTATTTCAGTACCTATAGTATATACAGTGTAGAAATTAAACTCAGGCCCTGGAGGAAAACTACTTTAAATCCTTAAGCTAGCTCATTTTACTTAAAGGAGACATTCCTTTATTCCGCCGTGTGGTGACGGCAGTAAGAATACATTTGTCACCACCCCAACTCCTCCTGCGGGTGTCGTAAGAGTCGACTAAGGGATTGAAGTGTCACTGACCATTTTACAAGATTGATGATGGGCAGCAGCGTCATCATAGTGGACACATTACTGCGATTGCCAATCCGCTTGCCCAGCGTGGCGATTATGGGCATTTACCTCCTAATGCGTCTATACGCATAGTTAATAGGAGAGGCCTACGTCCAGCAGTGGACTAACATAGGCTGATGATGATGATGATGATGATGTATATTGTACCTATCTATTATAGAAATATGTCGTCTATCCACACCACACACACACACACAATATCGTCACGCATTCGCACAATCTAAGCCTTATTTATTACTTTGGGCCTATCGACTTGTAAAATATTGGTGTAAGTAAATAACATAATCCACATCTATGACAGCCGCAAACGAAATGCGTGTACCAAGTTCTGAGAGTCCCCGTGGTCTTCATCTTCAGTTTCTTCGATTTCTGACAGAAACGTTATTTAAATAAATACAAAATTCGCCATGGACAGGACATGCTTAAGAAACTTCAAAAGATCGCTTGATTTCTCCAAAATGCTAATTAGATCCTGACTTGATTGTTTAACCAATTAAAAAGTATTTTAAATAAAAAATATGTACATATATTCAGCACAGTTTCTTCGCTAAAATTGGCTTTTATTGAATTTTCACCCCTTTGTTAATATACCTACAGCTATAGCTACTCTTGAACATTTCCCCCAGTTCTATAAATACATATATTAGTTACCATAACCACTACGTTTTTCAATTACATTTTCCTCTAGCCTGAAAGTGACTTGCCGCCAAAAGCTCGACTAATGAATAACGAATTAATAACTAATTTCCTAGTGGGAGAATCACTTTGACATCATACGTCATGACAAAACAGATTCTGGGTGAAGACACGACAAGACAATACGCCACGGAGCTCTTCTAGGTGGACTTGACTTCCCTGCAAACACAACAGAAACGAATAGAAGATAAATAAAATTATTTATTTGTACCCGTACACAATATAGAGATCTCTTTTCTGTTACGATTTTCAAAGATAAAACTAAAAATATGCGCGAATCGACAATGGTTTCCCTTGTAATAAAATTAAATGTGAAACGATCGTTTATTTATCAATGGTAAAAGATAGCACTTGTATACTTTTGTTGTAGACATTAATTACATGACGGCTTCCATAATTTAGTCGATAATCAGTAGTCACCCTGCTTGCGAAGCGAGGTTCGAATCCCGGAGGGTGCATCTCTTCGCGTAAGTAGTATTTATTACAAAAATATTGGTTCCTCAGTCATGGTTCTTTTCTACGTATTTAAGTATCTAATACATATACACCAAATATACATATCCTCCTTTAATTAGTACACAAAACCCAAGCCTTAATGGAGCTTACCGTGAAACTCTGTAGATTTGTGTATGAATGCTTTATGACGTTCATTTATATTTTGACTATTTTACGCAGTAGGTATGAAAACTATTTTACACTATACTTCTTAGGTACTCACATTTACCTGTGGTTATACTTTCGTAAGATACCTTAACGAAATATTTAGATTAAAAAAGGCAAGTTGCCTTGATGCATATTTATAGAACACACAGATTGATGCATTATATAGTACATTTTTGTTTACATTACTTACGAGTACATACTATTTAATAGAATCTTATATTCAAAGCTAATCTAAGCACGGACACCGTTTACCAATTTTTCAATACCAAGGATGTATACCTACCACCTTTCCTGGAAGAGCTATTCTTCATCATAATTAAAGTTCTTGACGAAGTATTCCACTGTCCGTTTCATATCTATCTCATCTTGCCTTGAATGTAGTTCACCATTGTTGACTGATTAATTGCATTTGCTCTTCGATGTGCATGTAAAAAGTAAATAATATATTAGTAACTTAAGAATTTTAAGTGACTGGCCAGGTGGCCAGATATAGCACAGAACCGGGATGAATGGAAGAAGAGGGGGGAGGCCTTTGCCCAGCAATGGGACAGAATGGGCTTATAATAATAATAATAATCGGGGGCAGCTTGTGGCGAGCTGACGGTGAGTGGCGACACCGCGGACCCCTATTCCAGAGGGCCCTTTTATATGGCCCTCGCCTCTGTGCTTGCCTTGACCGGCCGGCCAGAGTGGATTCGCAAGAGCGGGACCTATGCTCCAGGTTGGAAGTGTAAAATGTCATAACGCCGGCGGCCCTTGAACGGATTACCGGGATCTGGCTACCGCAGTCTCACCTCTCGACAACCTCAAAGCCGCTCTGAAGTGTTGCGCTATTGTCGCACTGTGCGTGCGGCCGTTTGTAGGGCCCACTAAATGAGTTGGCGAGTCACCACCTGCCTTTTTACAATTTTGAGACTGATTGTCACGGCAGGTGTCCGCTAGTCTCCTCCCATAACCCAGTATCCAGTCCATCCATTATACCAACCATAGCCCAAGACCTTAGTTTCCATCGCAGTCACAGTGCTGCACTGCAATAGTCTTTGCACCTGGCGGGGACCATCTCCGGACGTATCATATTGTGCGCTCGGGGATGGTATCCGCCACGTGTATCCCTTGCTTTTAGATTATTTGTCTTAAAAGGCCTCTGCGCTGTTGGCTTCGGCCCCACGTATGCCTCCCAAAGGTCCGGGACCCCATGGTCCCGAGATAAGGTAAAGACGAACAATAATAATAATAATAACTTAAGACTAGGTTGATTTATACATATATACTAGACTATACTTGACTTGAGTAATATAAAATTATACAAATTGATCGCCATTTTAAATGGTAAATGCCCTTTACTATTGCAATAATTGAAACATAAATACATTGTCATTATGGTCATTGTAGAAGATGCGTGATAAGTAGTATAATAATCACAGCGACATTACTCAAATGACTCATCATAAAAACAATCAAAATCTAGTAACTTTGTTCAAGTAAGTAGGTACATAGGTACCTACTTACTTCATAGTTACTTTATATACTCATAGGAATATATGTATAGGTTACCTGTAAATTCTTGTATTATTGGAAATGGGGAAGTTTGTAAGAGATTTCAAAAGAATTAAGATACTTTCGAATAACGATATTTCGTTCACGAGTCCTTTAAAATTAATTAGAAACCGCTTCGGTATGGACAGACGGACGGACCAGCACATAGGTACTATAACATAATATATGCATAGATATGTATTTTTAGAACTAGGAAAAGGACGGATGTATGACATTGATGGCATAAAATCATACCTATCTAGTACCAAACATTGCTTAGCATATTAGGACTACTAAAATGACAGGTTTCGGGTTTACGGCAAATGTGCCTACAACGCTCAAGAAAATGATGATGCATTGACCGTAAATTGGTACTTCTACTTCGTTTTTGGTATAGTAACTTAAATTGAAAATTCATACTATATCATAAATTAAACGGTGTTGGATTTATGTGTAGCAATATTCTACTCTGTAATACCTAGTAATATTGCCTGAGAAGCTGGAGGTTTATAGTGTTGAATCAAATAAAGTACCTATACACATACATTGGCCGTCTGGTTATGGCAGTAAGAATACATTTGTCACCACCTTAACTCCTCCTGTGTGTATCGTAAGAGTCGACTAAGGGATTGAAGTGTCACTGACCTTTATTTTATAAAAGATTGATGATGAGCAGCAGCGTCATCATAGTGGACACATTCCTGCGATCGCCAATCCGCTTGCCCAGCGTGGCAATTATGGGCATTTGTCTCCTAGTGCGTTTATACGCATAGTTAATAGGAGAGGCCTATGTCCAGCAGTGGACTATCATAAGCTGATGATGATGATGATGACACATACATACTTATACCTACACAGATACTTGCCATCTACAATAAACTCACTTGAAAAACATTAGACTTCAGTCATTCATAATCTAGTTTATGTTTTAGTAAGTATTAGTTTCGAGTACAAGAACATGGGGATGCATAATGAACCTGACATAAATAAGACATTATTCCGTTACGTTAAGTCGATTTGTGTAAGATGTCCCAACATATTTATTTTATTTATTTTACACCTCGGCCTAGGTAGGTTACAAATCACTTATATATTATTGAGATAAGAAAACTTAATAAACTAGTCCTTTCAGAAGTATTTATGTACTAGTATCGAATCGAATTCGCTATGTGGTTGCGGTTGCCATGTCATGACGGCAA
>JALPQI010031232.1:0-52256 GCA_025490895.1 Thaumatotibia leucotreta
ATGTATGACATTGATGGCATAAAATCATACCTATCTAGTACCAAACATTGCTTAGCATATTAGGACTACTAAAATGACAGTTTCGGGTTACGGCAAATGTGCCTACAACGCTCAAGAAAATGATGATGCATTGACCGTAAATTGGTACTTCTACTTCGTTTTTGGTATAGTAACTTAAATTGAAAATTCATACTATATCATAAATTAAACGGTGTTGGATTTATGTGTAGCAATATTCTACTCTGTAATACCTAGTAATATTGCCTGAGAAGCTGGAGGTTTATAGTGTTGAATCAAATAAAGTACCTATACACATACATTGGCCGTCTGGTTATGGCAGTAAGAATACATTTGTCACCACCTTAACTCCTCCTGTGTGTATCGTAAGAGTCGACTAAGGGATTGAAGTGTCACTGACCTTTATTTTATAAAAGATTGATGATGAGCAGCAGCGTCATCATAGTGGACACATTCCTGCGATCGCCAATCCGCTTGCCCAGCGTGGCAATTATGGGCATTTGTCTCCTAGTGCGTTTATACGCATAGTTAATAGGAGAGGCCTATGTCCAGCAGTGGACTATCATAAGCTGATGATGATGATGATGACACATACATACTTATACCTACACAGATACTTGCCATCTACAATAAACTCACTTGAAAAACATTAGACTTCAGTCATTCATAATCTAGTTTATGTTTTAGTAGGTATTAGTTTCGAGTACAAGAACATGGGGATGCATAATGAACCTGACATAAATAAGACATTATTCCGTTACGTTAAGTCGATTTGTGTAAGATGTCCCAACATATTTATTTATTTATTTTACACCTCGGCCTAGGTAGGTTACAAATCACTTATATATTATTGAGATAAGAAAACTTAATAAACTAGTCCTTTCAGAAGTATTTATGTACTAGTATCGAATCGAATTCGCTATGTGGTTGCGGTTGCCATGTCATGACGGCAATAAGAATAAATTTGTCACCACCCCAACTCTTTCCGTGGGTGTCGTAAGAGCCGACTAAAGGATTGAAGTGTCACGGACCATTCATTAATAGAAGATTGATGATGGGCAGCAGCGTCATCATAGTGGACACATTAATGCGATCGCCAATCCGCTTTCCCAGCGTGGCGATTATGGGTATTTACCTCCTAATGCGTCAATATGCTAATGGGATGGATTTGTGATAGCCTGACGATGATGATGAGAATCGAAGGAGACCACGATGCCAATAAAACCTTAGAACCTATTCACTGGCATTGGACATTTGTACTTATTTATAAACTACTACTACTTATTTTAAGTATTTTAACAGGATGCCGTTATTAGATACTTCTCACCATTGTGGAATGTGAAGTCTGAACTATCTTAAGTAGCATAATAATAGCTCACAATCTTATTTCCTATAATTAATTAGATAATTCGACTGATAATTATTCGGGCATGGTGCGATAGAACAATCCTATTCATATAGAAAACCTAAGGCATTTATAAGCATGAACCTAAATAGCATACCATACATACACAGGTACTAAATGAGGGATCACATACCTTCCTTTTTTCTTAAGGCTATCAAAAAATCTGATCAAAGCTTTTCATAGCTGGAAAGACAAACTGGCAGACAACATTAGGTCCTAAGTACAACTATGTGTATTATTTTACATATGAGGTTCTTTACTTTTTAAAAGACCTTCCTATCAATATGATAACAAAATTATAACACTAGTTTAGACTGCTTTTACCCCTTCCTTTACATTCTAATGAGTATTACTAAACTAAATAATATACTTTACAGAAACCACAGCCAAATTGAACTAGAGTAATTGTGTTGTCTAGTTGGTGATTCAAGCAGTCAGAACTCCATGATGAGGATGCACTGCGTCGGCGATGGAGGAATTGTCGTATCTTCTTTCCCATTTGTCGTCGTCGTCTACCTCTGGCTACAGCAGCTGCTTGCCATCAGAAGGCTTGTATGCTTTGCTTATTTGCCGCCGTAATAATAAAAAAGTCAAAATGTAAGATGCCTAGGTCCTACCAACCAACTACATTTTCATCATCACTATCATATCAAAATCCTAGAATATGTAGCTACTTACTCTGATATCCATCCTATTTGATAGCATTAGTATGACTTACACTTTACAATCATGTAAACGATTACTTAGTTATCTAGAATTACCCTATTGGCAGTGAGCACGACGCCCTAAAGTATTCCACGTGATATGTTTTAATCATATCGAGCAGTTATGTAGTACATCGTGCTCGTTATTTTGTTCTGCTGTATTATGACAGCATTTTGAATAACTAATATTACGTAAATAAATGGCTACACTGATATCTGTAAAAGTATTTTTATAATAAAATGCCCTAAGCGTGTGTGATGCCGCTGATGGCAATAAGAATACTTTGTCACCACCCAACTCTTCCCGTGGGTGTCGTATGAGTCGGCTAAGGGATTGAAGTGTCACTGACCATTTATTTATCGAAGATTGATGACTCCCATCCGCTTGTCCAGCGTGGCGATTATAGGTATTTTCCTCCTAATGCGTTTATACGCATAATTTCAGCAGTGGACTATAATAGGCTGATGATGATGATGATGGGCAGCACCATCATCATAGTGGACACACTACTGCGATCATCAACCCACTTGCCCCGCGTGGCGATTATGGGCATTTACTAGTAATTGGAGAGGCAGGTGACAATTAATATTATACCGATTCATTTATACTAAATATACTGAGATATGTATAAATGTACTCACCGTAAGGATGTAAATCATGTCATTAAATATTATAAAAATATTGTCATGTGTATAATCTTGTTGTTCAGATACATTATTCATTATCTAATGATAATCGTCAATATAATTTATAATTTTTATAATTTATATGTAGTTTTGTTTAACAATATAATAATTGATTCACGTCATCTGTCATTATGTCAAGTTTGCTTTTTTTATTTAAAAAAAGGCTTTTGTCACCCTTGTTTCATCGGCTTGTCATATTTCTCCATGTCATTTCTTCAATTGCTATTTTTGGCAGCACAATCTATCGATGAGTAGCGGAACCAAAACTTCGTGAAAACAATAATAAACTTATAACACTTTTTTTTAAATAACATGAACCCTGCATGCCATTGGGTGTTGGTGCCATACAATGAAATAATGTCCTAATTAAGAGCTTTAAAACGAGGTATATCTCAACCGTAGGTATACATTCATGGGACACGGTCCATACAATAATGCCTATTCTTCTTTCTCGGGTATTTGCAATCTGTTTCTGTGTGCGTCCGGCGTTGGAAAATTTCATTATTTTTTCTTTGGTATATGACATCATACTGGGATTTTCCCAAAAATAATAATTTCATAGTAAACAGTATACTTTTTGTTTTTCTCAAAATAATATGATATTCAATTATATTACTGATTTTAACGAAGTGCGTTTAAAACTTACACATTTGAGACCTTAAAAATACATTATTTTCATTTTAACATTAATCAATTCTTAAAATAAACGCATTTTAGCAGTCGAACGAGACTCTTCATTATTTTGTTACAAGTCACAAGCGACAAGTGTATAATACAACCTTCGAAAAACAAAATGACTGTTCAATGCCTACTAGTACATGACGTTTAGTTGTATTTTTCAATTATGACACTTGTAAAATCTGTAGTATCCCCACTCTTGTAATAATTTATATAGCTGGGTGAAACGAGAACTTGTGAAAAATATTGATTTAACAGCGTTGCCATGGATACACACTTGTAATACAAGGCTTGTAATGTACGAGAAATAGGCCCCAGATCGTTCGGAAAACACGCCATTACCATACAGTTCAGTGTCAGTGAGCATTCGAAGCTCATTACCGATTCTGTGTTGGTAATCATTAATCATGTATTGTTTTGATTGGTTTGCAATGGTTTTGTCAGCCTCCGTAGTCAAGTAGACCCTGACTTCGAAGCAGGAGGTTTCGAGTTGGAATCTCGGGGAGGAGATTTTATTTGCGCGTTTATCGCTAATTTTGAACGTCGACAAAGGGGTAGAATAAAAAGGAGAAAACATTTTTTTTCGGGTTTCTCCTGTAGTAGTCAAGGTGGGATGATTTTTTTATTTTCAGTGATCACATAGTGTGGGATATCGTTGAAAAGGTCTTTCAAAAAGAATAAGGGTCCCAAAAAAGTCAAATAATGCCGCCCCTAACTTTGGATCCATTAGTTCAAAAATATGATAAAAACATGGATAGTGGGCTTACCGAATGTAATCGGGCAGCCGTTTTTGAACAACTTTGGAACCCTAAGCATGGCCCAACATGCTCTTGGCTGGTTCTATTTATTTATTTTATTTCTGTATACTGAACTCTCAACATACTCGAAGGTTCCGACAGTACTTTAGAACCACTATCACTAATAGTTTCAACAGAAATCGATAATAACTAGCTCAGTTAGCCTACATATTTGATCTACTTAGATAGTTACCCAACATGACAGCAGTTCTGTGTAGCAAAAAAATAAAAATGTAGGAAAAACTACTTAAAGCAGGGACCGGCAAAAAATATTGTATCATGCGGGACATCGCATTACACGTGATCGTATTAAGCGGATTCTACTGTGTGTAATATAAGAATCTGAAAGACGGATAGTTATTTATATAAACTACGTTTTGATATGATTAATCAATTCAACATTAGGAGCTTTAGAAAGCTAGGATCTCAGATTGATACCATTATAACGTACTTGTAATTTGCATTTGATAAGGGGCCTCATTGTTCCTCAACATGTGATCAGACCTGACCTTTTAACGTTAGCGATTATGACTAATAGTTAAATCACTCAGAAGAAAGCTAGGATCTCTGTAAGGTATTTCGGGCACAAGCAGACATAATCGTAAAATTTATTAATTTTAAAATTAAAAGATCAAGTTCACCAACATCCAATATGGGATTCCAACCCACGTCCTCAACATAGCATACCTATCGTTACTGGCAAGCATGATCGAAAACGACCTGGGACTGGGAGCCGTAGCCCATAAAATGTAGGTACAAAATGATATAAAATGAAAATGTGGCCTATTTCACCATAATTACAAGTGTGACGATTGTAAAATATCACTGTTACTGACGTCACAGGCCTCCGTAGGCTACAGCTACCACTTACTATCGGCCAGTCCATGTGCTTGTTCACCACCAACATAAAATTATTACTAATAACGTTATCAAATTGTTAATAAACTACTTTTTATTTTCCGAAACCCGTGATAATTGTCGCACGGTTTAGTACAATTCTCATTCAATGAATCTTGACATGAGGTTCGACATATATCGGAATTTCGCTACAATTGCCGTATTTTTTGTGACAATTGTAATTTTGCTTCACAAAATAGTTATTTATGTGGCTGGCGCATAATAAGAGGCATTAAACATGAGTGTGGTTTTATGAAACGAGCCGTAGGCGAGTTTCATAATAAGATCACACGAGTGTTTAATGCCTAATTATGTACAGTCACATACATAACTTTATCTACATCCATATCATTAGTTTAGAATGACAATTTACCTTTATTTTCATTGATATCCACTAAGTAATTACCTCTAAATATAAAAATTCAAATCAGTTGAAATCACTCAATTTGAGTAAGGATATACTACAATAAATATTTATTGAATAAAAAACAACAAGAAGAAGTTGACTTCATAATGTTAAAATTAATATCATGACGACGATACTTTAATGTCAACATTATGATGCACTGTACTCTGCCTGTACTTTAATGTTAACATTATGATACAGCCACAGATACCGGTCTCTTAATATAGGTCATTACATTACCGCTTCTGAATACATAACAGGGAAATTATGATATTCCTGTAGATAAAAGTAGTTATTTACTGCTGATTTATTAAAGTTCCTGCACTAAATTTTATGTTAGTGGCAAACAAACGCACGATCCTTCCGATAGTAAACGGTAACTGTAGCCTATCTATATACGCCCTAGATTGAAGAAACAGTAAATTTACAATTGTAGCACTTGTCAATATGGTGAAATTGGGGCCAGATCAGCTTAGAAACCTACATATTTCTCAAAGCTTGTAACTTGTAATACAAGTTACAAGGGGACGTTCCTAGTTCCTAGTACAAAATCTCCTTGATCTGCCTCTGAATTACCCTTCTAATATTTTTGATTGTGTCTACTGTTTTCATTTACCCTCACCAGGCTTAAGGAGGCATTTTAGGGCAGATTTTGTTTAATTTTTCGTAAATAGCAAAATTACAGACTACAAGTAGTGCACCTACCGATAGATTCTGTAAAATCATTGCTTTTTGGAAGAAGCTGGTGAAAGCAATACAGTACGGGACTTATTGCCAAAAACAGGCATAGATAGCGATTCATCATCCGAGAAAATCTCACGTCCATGGGACTAAAACCTCAATTCTAATTAGGAGCACGCCGCAAGGAAGGTTCAACCTATGACCTGACCTATCGCCCATCAATCAAGGAACTGAGAGGACTAAAACAATGCCGACATTCACCACATTGCATAAGCGTGACATCACATTTCACTTTCACCGACGTATAGCGGTCAATGAGTCAGCGATCGCGGTCAAATCCATTTAGGTGTCATGGCTCGAATTTGACTGACGTCACGTTTTTTGCGCGGTTACCACGTGATTACGGTAGACGTAATGCCAGTATAGCCCCAAAACCAGTAGGCTTATGATTATGATGGTACCTCTTTTAATCGTTTGTCGGCGTTGCTGTGACGTTCTAACAAATATGCAAGTGCAAAATTGACGCGTAGCACGATAAATAGATAAAACGGGACCGTCATAATTAAGCCATCTGTACTGCGGCCCTTCCGCGAAAAACGAAATTCGTGAATTTGTCTCTCACTCTAGTGATGCCTTCGTTTGAGTTACAGAGAAAAATCCTCGACATTTACAAATTTAGATTTTCGCGGTAGTAGGTCTGATACGGATAAGACTGACTGCATTGCCGCAGCCAAAAATGATTTTTAATCCACAGTAAGGACATTTTAGCGTCCGGCACTACAAACAAAGAAAACATGGAAGCCGCACGCCATATTAAATTGCCTTTCAAAAACGGTCCTGAATTTTAGTTGACAAGTGTCACCCCCTCTTCAATGCATCACGGTAATGAATGTCAATATCAACCTATAAAAACTTGAACCGCCATTTAATAATAGTTGTGATTGGTCCATCAAAGTTTTGATTGGCTATATTCTATAAACATTTGTCAAAGATGTTGCGCCGAAATATGCGCGGTGTTAAGAAAAGCACTATGTCCTGCCCATCTTGGCACAATTGAACAATTGCTTTTGGGGGCATTTTTGAGCTGGCGTTAGACGTCCATGGTCGCAGGTCCGGCATCAGTATTCGTAAGTTTATGCAGGCTTTAAGATGGTTTCATTATATTTTTATCGTTTATCGTCTTTGCTGTCACATTCGAACTAGTACGTGCGAAAGTGACATGTCAGTATGTCACGGTAAACACCGAACCGTCAAAAGGGTAACACACCGGGGAAAACACATATCAGCATGCTTAAGGTGGATGTCCCTGTGCGATTTTCATACAAATTTGTCGACATTAACTCTGTTAATTAGTAGACTTTTTGTAATTTTGAACCTTGATAGTAAGTTGTACGTATCCCGTAGATGGCGCGTATGTAAAAAAAAGTCCTAAAAGTGGTATAGTATTTCTGAATTATCAATTTGAAAATTGATACAATTTCGCTCTTTGCCTTTGTATATGTGCGTGAATAATACTATCCATGAAAACTAACATGGAGGCAGATGACAAGGTAAGTTTAACCATATCCATCACAGATGTCACTTTAAAACTGCTAGTTAAATGACCTCACTAATTAGTAATATATTCGGTCAATAGATGGATTATTAAAAGTAAGCGTAATTCATAAAATAGGTAGGTATGTTGTTATTGTTTTTATCAAATAAAATATCCGGTAAAATTTTATCCCTCGACTCGCCAGGTCGGATCTCAAAATACAATATATCGGTCAGTATTTTTTATGAATTACAGCCAGTAGGTAGTTAGGTAGCTACTTTTGTATCTAACTATGATGCTCACTTTAATTCTCATTTAGCGTAACTTGTACAACAGTTTGGAAGAAAGGAGCACATTAATATGATAGGTACTAATTAATATCTGAGAGGTAATAAATAAAATAAGTGGCTATAAATTAATAATAATAATAAACAAATAAATATATCGGGACATCTTAAGCTTAAATTAAGGCTTGTGTTGTGGGTAATAAGAAATAAGCGATGATACATATCATGTAACTACATACAGATACTTAAACACATAGATAGCCACGATCAAGGAACAAATATTTGTGATAAAAAAAATACACAAAATAATGCTTTCACTGGGATTCGAACCCGGAACCTCCAGCTTCATAGATAGGGTCACAACTAACTCGGCTACCGAGGCTGACGACTTTAATTTAAATGGACGCGTAAAATACTTTTTGGTAAGTGGTCACAAAATATTTTTTCCCCTCACTAGCTCGTAAAGCGCTCGTTTATCCTTTAATACGAGCGGGTAAAAAACGCTTTTTACACACTTGTGAATAAAGTAATTTGACATTTCTCTAATTCCTATAGCCCCCTACTGCCTAGTATAAGTGGATCTGTATGACCGTAGTAAACATGCGCAATCGGAGCTCACATGTTAAATTGGTCGTTTCTCATGTGACTTTGTAAGCCATTGGCAATATTTAAATTCCATAAGTAACTCTATTCTACGATACGTTTCGACATTGAGTTTTCAATAGTTTCTTAAAGTTAATTTACATTTGGATGAGATTTGTAATCATATTTCCTCGCGATAGTGAGGGGAAAAAAAGTTGTATTACACTTGGCGGCAAAGTTTGTTCAACTCTCGTGCCTTGAGACTTTCGCAATGCTCAAGATTCCAGTTTTTGAACCACTCGCTACGCTCGTGGCTCAATTTTGGAATCTTTCGCTAGCTCAGGTCTCAATATTGGCACGACAGTTAAACAACAACTTTGCCCCCTTGTATAATAAATAACTATTGTTCATTTGTCACAGCAAAGTCAATGTCATCTATGAGTCAACATTTTGCAATTTTGTTCCACAAGTCAAGGCAAAAGTGTTCGTTTCGAATAAAATCGATATCATAAACATGCCCACAACGATGGGCAGAACGAATAAAAATGAGTACCGAAAACACCGTTGATCTGGGGGGCAAAAGAAAAAGCGTCGAGTAGAAGCGGGGTTACTCCTTCACCATGGCACCACATAGTAAGTATCTCGCCGTAGCGAAAATTTAAAATTTGAAGCGTAATAGTTAAAACACCTATTTAATAAGTACAACTGTACTCACGTGTACTGCGATAAGAGTTTATCGGAATACCCGAGCCGCTTTTAAAGTAGTTAGAACATTTTTTCTTCTATATTTATGACACTCTCACATTTTACTCTCACATTAAATTTGCCAGCTAATCTTTGTGTTAGGTAACGATTCAAATGATTCTGTAGTAGATATACATATTATTACCTTTATTCTATTGCCAATTGCGACACGAACTTTGTCAGTTATTATTAATTTCAATAAAAAGAACAGATAGGGAGGTATAATAAATTAAATTCACCAATGTGACAATTTCAGGAGGATAGCAGCTTGGCGGGATATTAAGACCGACCAAACTCACGAGCCTGAAACATCAGATTCCACCAATCAAACCCCAATTATTTGTGCAACTAATACTCAGTGAGTGTTTACTACTTTTAGAGTTGTATAATTCATTATGGAATTCATATCATATGAACCTAATGTCGTCGTATTAGAGACTAACTGTAGCTTAAATAACTATGTGTAGGTACACATATATTGCAGGACAGCGAAAGTATTCAGTATGTTATAGGTGTGTAACTTGTCAATCTATAATATGTAATAGATAACAATACCCATATACTTTTCACTTGACATATTCCAACAGTCATTACTGTCATTAGACTTACAAAGCAATACTAAAGTTTTAGCTACGCATGTAATATTTTCAAATAATTTCATTCAAACTGTCCACTCAAAGACATTACCTTTTCAAATCAACCAATCACCATGTGAGACGGCGCTGCGCGCTGCATACTGTCGGCAACCTCTCAAAATGAGCGTCTCAGACCGAGCAGAGTCACAGTTAAAAATTATCGTGTTATTGTGTACCTATGAATAATTAGTATATTTTTAATTTCTCGCAATTAAAATAAAAAGTAAAGTAGCTCTGGTTTAGAAACCATATTACTGGAACAATTTGAAAAACAAACGATGAAAAAAAAAACTCGCGGTAATATTATGGCTTGTTTTAGGCTGTTATCAAACAACATATTTATTATACTAATATCATGGGGCATTCCTCCACAAGTCGACCTACCTAGCGTCAAGTCCCCGCCTCCTATATTATTGTGATATGAGCTAGCTTTATTGACTGCGTAACTTACTTTTCCTAACTAGTGCGGAGAAGTAAAAATTTTGCGCACGCTTCTCGTACGTTAATTTCTCTTTTTAAGGCACTTGTTATGAGAAAAAGTCGTTCGATACACGTGTAAAAAACTTCTTTTTAACTCGGGTGATTGACTTTCATCCTCGTGGAAAAAATTTTTTTTTTTTTGCACTTGCATCGAAATGCAACTACTACTACTACTACTATTCTTCCCCTCTTGCTCGCACCAGTCGCGCCAATATGCGTGTGCGACAAGGATGACTGGAAAATAACTTGTACAAACATTAAGTTTAATCACGTTTCTGTAATATTATTATGAAGGCTATTCTTCTGTTTCTACCTATCGTTATCCCGGCTTTTGCCAGGGTCCGTACCTACCTTTCCTCCTCTTTGCGCGATCCTGGGCATCTTCATACTTCACTGTCTGTCCATCTGTCTGTCTATCACCAATATGTATCTAATGGATAATTAGTTGAAATTTTCTCAGATGATGTACAGTCAGCAGCAGATATTGCTAAGCGGGCAGAGTTTTCAAAATAAACTATGCACGACTATTAGAGTGTGTTAAGATCATTGTGAACACCCTACTCGTTAAGCAATATCTGCTGCTGATTGTACCTACCTAAAATATTGCCGATATAACAAGAAACACTAAAAATAATTAAATATTTATATAGCTATGTTTTTGTCGTGTTTCGAATAATAACAACATAATTTAAAAAAATATATTTCTTTATTATTGGACGATTAGTATATGAACAAATAAATATATTTAGAATTATGTGACCATCTTACACATATCAACCTAGTGCCACAATAAACTCCATCAAGGCTTGTGTGAGAACTAAACTACAAAATATGTAATATATAGAATAGATACATACAATTACTTAAATACATATTGAATAGTTGGAGTCCTAATTTTATTAATCTGTACGTAGGTATGAACATGGCATTATGATTTTAGATTAGGCAATCTCTTATGGACCTATAATGATAACCTATCAGGTTTTATACTTGCAGACTATTTTATTCAAATAATTTTAAGTTTTATAGTCTACCTAAAACCTTCTCTTCTTAAATCACTCTATCGATAAAAAAAACGCATCGAAACCCGTTGCGTAGGTGTAAAGATTGAAGCATACAATAGGGATATAGGGACAAGAGAATGCGACTTTGTTTTATATTATGTAGTGATATGGAAGATTATAACCCCTTTATTCATAACCGTCTCCTAATTTAGCAAACTGTTTTTGGGGTTCCGTTGCCAAAATTGCAAAAAACGAAAACCTTATATTCGTCAAGTCATGTCCGTCTCTGTCCGTGTCTGTCCGTCACATCCAATTTACTCGGAAACAATAAATGGAATACTCGGAAGTAATGATATTTGGTGAGGATTGTGTTGTATGAACCGCCAATGATATATAAGTAAAGATACGTCTTACTCTAACAAAATGAGCGAAATAAATACTTCACACCATACACCTCCTACAATTTATTGATAGTTGACAAACACTTATCTTCATACTTCATAATGCGTAAAAGAGATGGTAAAATACATAATATACTCGTATTTAATTAACGAAAAAGAGACAAGATGTATCTCTTATAGTTTTTGAGATAGGTTGTTTTAACTGTATTTTTTATGATAAATTGATAATGGTACGGAGTCCGACTCGCACTTGGTGGGTTTTTTAATTCATAATACATACATAATTATTATATACGTATAAAAATCAACTACAGGAAACAACGTATCACCTTCCTAGTAAGTTTGTGTGTCTGTTGGTCCATACGGAAGAAAACGTTGATTTAAACTGAATACCTATATTCTCAAATTTGAAGTCTTCATGACCTAAAAACTAAATAAACCTCCACGTTAATGAAATCAGAAGATCTGTTTGTCTGTTCGTCTCTGTGCCTGTTCATAGCCTGGCTGAAAGTTATAGTTTGTCTGTCGATTTGCCTGCCCACCTGTTTTTCTTTGTTTGAATGCATGATTTTTGTACATGTGACCGTTTCAATTCGTAACAGATCCCTGTAAAATACACTGAGCAAATTTGATAGTCACCTACTTACCTATGTGTAAACATAATTATTGATAGGCAAGGTTTTGTATATTTATTTTAAAATATACTTTCTGCAAATAGGTAGGTAGTTAAAATATTTTTTGTGCTGTCCACATGGCTTGTTAAGAAATTAAAACTTGTTTGAACCCATTGAACTTAAAGATCTAGAGTATTTCCGCTGGGAAACAATTCTTATTATAATAAGCGAACTCTGATTCAGAAAATATTATTTTGCATCCGTCTGAATTTCACAACTGATTCTTGTAAAATGGTATGTAATGAGTATAAGTTGAGTGGCCGTGTGGTGATGGCAATAGAAATACATTTGTTACCACCCCAACTCTTCCCGTGGGTGCCCTAATAGTCAACTAAGGGATTCGAAGTGTCACTGACCATTATTTATTGAATATTGGATGATGGGCAACAGCTTGCCCTGCGTGGCGATTATGGGTATTTACTTCCTAATGCGTCCGTATGCTTAGGTACCTAATACGAGAGGCCTTTGTCCAGCAGTGGACTAATTATAGACTGATGATGTGATCTGAGTTTAAGTTACCGTACGAGCCCAACACTTGCCCCATTCTTGATGGTGGATGTGATAAATAAAATCACTGGTCTATGGTTATGATATAATTTATTGTAAACTAACGCATGAAGAGTATCAGCTACGGACGTATAAACGTTAACGAATAAAGTAATTAAAATAAGTGTATTAAGTCAGCGTGATCGTGGGTACAGCAATTATATTTAATGCTGTCGGGGGGATGTGCAGTGCTTGCAATGTACAGTTACTATAACTTTTCTCATGACATACATAAAGAATTACCACATGACTTGATGCCCACCTGACGGTGTGTTTATTTTGTAAAGTTTCAAAATCATTGTTTGTATGTCTGTCTGTCTCTCTGTCTGTTTAGGGCTCCCTCTAATCCCTCTATATGGCATTTTTTTTTCGAAACGCTTATGTTATAAGAGACTTGGCATAATCAATTTTTGTAAACAATATTTAGAATATTACTTTGCCAGAAACTATTTTGGCATATTATTATTTAGGTCATGTGTTATTTCGCAGAAATTGGATTTCCACATTTTTGGCATAGGTACATAATTATACACGGTGTTACGCGAGCACTGCGAAAGATTTTAACTATGCATTCTAGACATCAAAATAAACACAAAATATTATGAGACCTTATGTCAATTCCACCAAAAAAAAATTTTTTTCTTTTTTTTTAGGCCGATTTGAATATTTTTTAACATTTCCAGTACTTTTTATTATAACAACAATTTGTTTAAATTATTTATTTCAATTGTTTTTTTAGGTACCTACAGGTTATTTCGTCAAGTCTATTCGTATTTTTTGATTGTCAGGCAAAAGGTGTGGTAATATTAGAACACATTGTGGTAGCATTGTAATTCAAAAGAAGTTAAATGACGAGTTACGTCGAAAAACTTATTTCGAAAAAAGGTTGATTATCTCTGAAACCAAGCCGAATCCAGGAAATTTTATATAACATTAAAGACTCTAAATATGGTCAGGAATCCAGCATTAAAATCTTTCGGAATGCTGACGTAACACCGTGTATACAACTCTCCGAAACTTACTTCACATACATATATTTTACGTTAGGCAGAAATGCATTATCTATTATGGTAGATTGGGTTTGGTACATATACTTATTATAACGATGTAATAAGACAATGTTAAGAAAAAGATGAGGTGATTGGTTAGTTAGGTTAGAACTACGATCTTGACTACCGTTCATTATTGCTGTGACAAACTGGGTAAGGTTAGACTAGAACAATTGCGATCTCATTAGGAATTCACTGCTACGACAAAGTGGGTTAGGTTAGAACTGCCATCTCATTATTAAGTCACTGCTATATCAAAGTACGTTAGGTTACGTTAGAACTGGGTAGGACAAAGTGGGTTAGGTTAGGTTAGAACTGCCATCTCATTAGTAAGTCACTACTATCTCAAAGTACGTTAGGTTAGGTTAGAACTGCCATCTCATTAGTAAGTCACTACTGTATCAAAGTACGTTAGGTTAGGTTAGAACTGGGTAGGACAAAGTGGGTTAGGTAAGGCATCGGTCTCACCGCGAGCTACTAAGCTATGAACTATCGGCTACAAACACGAACAAAAGATACGCACTCCCGTGTAAATATAAAATATTTTAAAATAAAAATAAAACCGCCTTCAAAAAATCGCCCAAACTAAAAAGTCAAAAATAATTTTAGTTCCTACTTCTTAGGATTTCCTACACAAACCTTTAAACCTTTTACCCTATTCATTGAAATAAAATATTATGGCTAGGTACCCTACAGATTTCTTAGAAGTCGGTGCCAAGCCAAATACGTTCATTCAGGTATATATTAGATAGAGCTTTGTAACTTACTGTCACTCTGATTATGTTTTTATCAACAGAATGTTCTACCTCAGTCATTTTGATGAAAGCATAACCGGAGTGACAGTAAGTTACAAAGCTCTAGCCTCTATCAAATACAGTTATATACTCGCGAAGAGAACATATTTGGCTTGGCACCGACTTCTAAGAAATCTGTAGGATACCTAGCCATAATATTTTATTTCAATGAATAGGGTAAAAGGTTTAAAGGTTTGTGTAGGAAATACTAAGAAGTAGGAACTAAAATTATTTTTGACTTTTTAGTTTGGGCGAATTTTTGAAGGCGGTTTTATTTTTATTTTAAAATATTTTATTTTTTGCTTTTTAGTAGTGTAAAATCGTTATTTAGTATGCTCTAAATACTTATAATTAGAATGTACTGCACTGTAATAGGCCAGAAAACCTGAACTGGATACCTTAAATATTCAAAGAATTATCCCATTATCAAGGAGATATACATTGTATCATCAGCAAGTATGAATAATTTCAAAGATTATAGGTAACAGCCTTAGCATGCCTATATTATTTAAAGAATCACTTACCGCTAACCAACATGTCATAACTACTAAGCAAACACTTAAATAGATATATTCAAAGAATTATCCTCCAACTCCTAATAGTTAAGGAGTTATACCTTTCGTCATCAGCTCACCAACATGAGACTATGACCACCTAAAGGCAAATACTCAAATAGCTTCCAAAATACATGAACTGTTTTATATTTAAAGAATTATCCCCCAACTCCTAATTTCTAAGGAGTTGTACCTTCCATCATCAGCTCACCGACATGAAAGGATGACCACCTAAACGCAAATACTCGAATAGCGTCCAAAATACATGAAATATGTTATATTTAAGGAATTGTCTCCCAACTCCTAATCTCTAAGGAGTTGTACCTTTCATCATCAGCTCACCAACATGAAAGGATGACCACCTAAAGACAAATACTCAAATAGCTTCCAAAATACACGAAATATGTTATACTTAAAGAATTATCCCCCAACTCCTAATTGCTAAGGAGTTGTACCTTCCATCATCAGATCACCAACTTAAAACGTTCATGACTAGGCGCAAATACTTGATTAGTCTTCGAAAATAAATGAAAAATGTCATGTGTGCCTACAACATTTGAAGAGTTCCCTCGATTTCTCCAGGATTCCATCATCAGATCTGGATTCGGTGACAATGGGACCAACCAGAAGGTATACCCATTCAAACAAGAAAGAATTTTTCAAATCGGTCCACGCGTCTTCGAGTAATCGGGGAACATACATAAAGAAAAAAAAAAGATTTCGACGAATTGTAAACCTCCTCCTTTTTGAAGTCGGTTAAAAAGAGAGTGTCTCTTTTATTTACACGGGAGTGCGCATCTTTTGTTCGTGTTTTTTAACCGATAGCTCGCGGTGAGACCAGTGCCTTAGGTTAGAACTGCCACCTTATTAGTAAGTCACTACTATATCAATGTAAGTACGTTAGGTTAGGTTACAATTGCGACCTTATCAGCAATTGACTGTTATGACAAAGTGGTTTAGGTTAGGATACAACTGCGACCTCAGCAAGTCAGCAGTAATTCACTGCTATGGCAAAGTGGCTTCGGTTAGGTTAGGTTTAGAATTGCGACCTTGTTAGATTAAATTATGCTCAATTAGTAAGTCTACAGTAGAGTAAATTGTATTTCCATTTCAACAATTATAAAGAAAAAGAAATGTATTTTCCTTTACTGTCATGGCAAAAAACTCGACAAGAAAACGTTATGCATATCTTGCACGGGAAAGAGAGGGCTGGAAGATACTCCAACGACAAGTGAATAACTCTGTGATGATGATGATGAAGGTGACCGTCTGTTCATTATAAGAAAAAGATTTGAGAGTTCAACCCACAGTCCCTTATATTCCAGTATGTGTGTCTATTTGTCCGTCCGTGGCTAAGCTCGGCGATCGTTAAGGTGCATGCAGGCCAAAAGAGCATTCGCTGTTCTAACCCCCAACTCTACGAAATTCGATCGTTACACGAAACGAGATTCGTTGAATTCGTAGAGTGGGGGATAGAACAGCGAATGCTCTTTTGGTCTGCATGCACCTTTAGTATCAACTAGAAAGCTTATATGTGGCATGTACATGTATATTTTTATACCACCGACATCGACAGAACGATGAAAAAAAATGAAATTTTACGGTAAGTATCTATAGAGGACACGTAAAATGATGATGTTTTATTTGCACTTTCCCCTTATGGTATGTGGTGTCTTTAGGTATGTGACCTTGTCATCAAAAGCGGTTGTTTATGCAATATAGAAATAGATAAAAATCTCTTGAAAACTCCAAATAATTGTGCCAGGGAGACACTAAACTTATTGTTAGAATAATATTTATTTTACGTAATGTATACCGTTTTTTAGTGTGGGGATACAACAGGAACCCCTGTCTCTCTATATCTCCGTACACTGCTAACTTTAGTGATCGTTAGTAATTACCTACTAATAATATATATTTGGAATGAATGAATGAACGAATGAATGAATGAAAAGTTAAATAATTAAACGTAAAGTTTAATTAAATAAACGTTAGTTATGCACGTCGATAGATGTGTAATAAGTCGTTCACATTTCTTGTTAGATTTGCCGATAAGTTCGAGCATTTTTGGAAGGGGTAGTAACAAAAAAATGCTAGTAATTTGTATTTTAGTCTACTATTATCTATTGTACTGGTGAAAAAGTAACCCTGTATATCTATGTATTATTCATTATATCGTCGTTCATCACAAATAATAGCGCTTGTTGTCGGACGGTAAAATGCACACTACGCAGCGGTCTTGGGTTCAATCCCCAGCCCGAATCATTTACTTTATTTTATAAGCTTATGTATGTCATATTATATTATATTCACAAGTCCTTTACGGTGAAGGAAAACATCGTGACGAACCTCCATACATCTGCGATAAAAAACAAGGATGTATGTGAGGTCTCCAACAAGTACCTACTGGGCCAGCGTTGGCACCACGCAAAATATGCACGTTTGATGTCGAGACGCTAAAAAATGCCCTGAATACAATACAATCCAAAAATACCGACACCACAAGTCTTAATGGAGCGTACCGTTTACTAGGCCGATGTGTGTGAAAATGTCCCAGGATATTGATTTTTTTTGTGTGTGACTAGACGAAAACTATGCATCATGGGCTATGATCGAAATGATCATTTTTTCACAAGGTTGATATTTAATATGCTCCTACTCGTAAACAAAGGGTAGCATTTCTTGCTGGTAACAGACCACCTCCTGTAGACTTTCATTACCTATAAGGCGACTCGCAGTCACCAGCAGTTATATTTCTCGCACTGATATACTTAGACGCGGCGCTCGTCGTGCTTGTTCAGTTGCGACTAAGTAACAGACCCGTAAATAGCGCTCGTTTTTGGCAATAAAAAAGCCGAAAAAGTGCATTTCACTGCTTTACATGGAGTGTTGTGTGAATTGGTATGCAAAGACAACAAGAAGTTCTAATTTAAAAATATAGATTAGCGGCCCATGCTGAAAAAAATATGGGTCATTTGAACCACCAGGTGACCTATCTAGAACGATATAAGAGCATAAAATAATAAGATTCAGCACTATGCCGTCACTTGTAAGCTGTCCAACTGACTCCTGGTGAGAATTTAAAAGTACAGGTAGAGTGAGTACATTTTGGTCATATATTTTTGTACGGCATTCTTACCACCGATAGATCCATGAAAAATAATAAGAAAACGCACAGTGCCGTACAAAAATTGTGCGCCACAAAGTCTGATTTTTTTTTATTTTCCGACTATCAACAGGGTACATTTGGTCATTTCATTTTGTACGGCATCTGTGTCATATTATTTCAATACTGCTTCTAATCCATTATTTCGCAACGCCGTACAAAAATGATGTACCAAGGGGAAAAAATCGAGGGTTGCAATCCCTTCTCTTTCCGTGGTCCAGGGGGTGATTTGACACAACATGAAATAAATTTATTTTGAAAGTATTTTATGCATAGATAATATTTTTTCATATGCCGTATATTTTCGTTGGTCCAAAGGGAAAAAAAAAAACTGTACGAAATGTAAGGTGATTTTTTTTATACGGCACTTAGATATTTTATTTTTACTAATAGTCATAGTCTTTTCTTGATTCTAGGTTCCTAGTTAGAAACTATAAAAGTGATGACGTCATAGGTAAATAAATCTTTACATCTTAAATTTGTACGTAAGACTTGGATTTTGACAAATACATATTTATGTTCCAGAAAATAATAGATTAGTTAATTCGGACGTCGATGAAGACGTTGATTCCGATAACAACTGAGTAACTGATTCCAATACTGCATAAATTTATCTAATTTCTTAAATAAAAAAATATTATTATCATAAAATATATAGATTTTTTCTAAAAAATCATTGTTTTATTTATTGACATCATTACAATGAAACAAATCAATTATATATTATATGTATGTATCAATAACGTTAGTGTATATTAAACCAAAAAGTATACATAACTGTTGATACTGGGATTTTTCATTTTCAATTCTTGGACATAATATACACAACGTTTCAATTCTGCTAGACGTCATAGTGATTTTATCATATTATCAATTGTTCTCTTCAAAAATATGTTAATACCGCACTGCATCAGATGGCCATAAAGTACCCTTAAAATTGTAGCGTGACTTTCATCAGCCTAAAATATATGGTCTGCATAAAAATGTACGGCATTATTTTTTCCTAATTTATCTCATCATCATCATCATTTCAGCCAAAAGACGTCCACTGCTGGACATCTAATTTATCTATGTTAATGTTATTTAAAACAAGGGATAAAATGTAAAAAATTGCTATATTTCATTAATCTATGATATTTATACTTTTACATTAATTTGCAAAATTTCAGCTTTTGTATTTCTCTATAATTCTTTTTAGAACGGTTTATTTTGAACGGCAATACTATGTAAGGATTGTGTTTTACAACATCATGTTAAAAAAGAAGTTCCCGTACAGGATCAAATGATTTTACAGCTGTAAAAATCAAGGATACGATGAAATGAAGATGATTATTGATATACATTCAAATGGACTATCATTTTTTGACAGCAATATTTTTAATAGTACTTTTGAGTGCTAGATTATGTTTTGGAACCGAAGCCGTACTTTTGTAAATCACCCCCTGGACTACGGAAAGAGAGGGGATTGCAACCCTCGATTTTTTCCCTTGTCGCATGATTTTTGTACGGCGTTGCGGAATAATGAATTAGAAGCAGTATTGAAATAGTATGACACAGATGCCGTACAAAATCAAATGGCCAAATTTACCCTGATGAATGTCGGAAAATAAAAAAAAAATCATACTTTGTGGCGCACAATTTTTGTACGCCACTGTGCGTTTCCTTATTATTTTTCATGGATCTATCGGTGGTAAGAATGCCGTACAAAAATATATGACCAAAATGTACTCACTCTACCTGTACTTTTAAATTCTCACCAGGAGTCAGTTGGACAGCTTACAAGTGACGTCATAGTGCTGAATCTTATTATTTTATGCTCTTATATCGTTCTGGATAGGTCACCTGGTGGTTCAAATGACCCATATTTTTTTCAGCATGGGCCGCTAGTCTAATAGACTGAACTACATTCCGCAGAAAAGTCATACTACATAGTACTTCTCACAGATAAAATATAGGGAAGATTCCGTGTATTACGACATACATGAACAAACTACTGTCATCCTTCACCCCATCTCAAGACGTATTCCATAAGGAAAAAGAGACAAATAAAGTAGCTCTACTTGGTCGTGAACACCATCAACGACTCCATTTTCTTGAACAATGCTACCAACCTGACTAGATAAAATGTCATTACTATTAGTGATGTCCAGTCTTCAATCGTATACTTTTATCGTCAATAATAATATTTTTACCAAATTAGGTAGCGAATACAGTAGGAATAAACCTTATTTCCTACTCAAAATCACGATCTTCTTCGATCGTGATTTCAAAATCTACATTTTAGGATAAAAATAAAATCACAAAGTTAACGAAATATTTTCTTTAATTAAAATGTCATAATGAGGGTTTCCTAAAACGTATGCCACTAGTTGGCGCCACTTAGCCGTAAGGTCCCGCTAAGAAACACAATTATCTAGCCCCAAAGAAAGACTAAGTAAATGTTTTTTTTTTTAAATAAAATTTAAATTTTTTTATGTATTTTTTTTAACTCATACAAAATATTTAAACCAGAAACTATAAACATAGAATTTAGACAAGTTTCTGGACCTGCTCCCGCCCTGGTGATTTCAGAAAACTCTCATTATAACATGTTTTATTGACTTATCATTCCTTAAAGCATACCTAACAATTTTGGTATGATGGCTTCTTTATAATTTTATTAAATTAATCAGTCTACACAAGTATCACATGAGCGTCATTATTAAACTAAACTTAATTTACTTGCTGGTTGACATGACATTGGATGATTACCAAATATGGTGGGTAGTACGTCAGAATGTAATCACCAATGATCGTTATCAACGTCCACTTTTGGTAGCAAAGAGTATGGTTGGCAGAAAAAACAAACACAATTGGTTGTTTACTTTTGATCTTAACCATAAAATAAATATTTAACTTCTAAAGATTACACCTCTAGATATAAATCCTTACGGTACAAAACCTTTTCCGCCCTAATTTATTTTTAAAACAGTTTACGTCAAATGACATAAAATGTCATCAAAATATAACTGTAGTTGAAAATCTAATTACATTACGCGACGTGTTTATCTAAATAAATCAATGCATATCGTATCTAGAGTGGATATTCAAGTATTTTAGTGGAGTCCTCATAAAGTGCACGTATGATCACAGTATTTACATTGACAGCATGGATTTGACACAATACCCGTATTTTATTACGACGGATAAAACCACGCGATGTACTGTTTGTAATATCAATATTAAAAGGAAAAAGCATAATATAAATAAACACTTAAAGTCAAAATCCCATGTAAATAAAATAAGTGGTTCATTCTGTCTTTCTAAGCTACAAAAAAACTTAAAAGACAACCCTGATTTTGAAATCAAAAACAGTAAGTTATTTTGTAAATTGTGTGATTCGACATTTCATCCCTCTTTATCTAAATTGGACCGGCATATGAAAACTGATTCTCACCAAAAACACAAAATGAAAGATGGACAAAAACAGTTTAACAGTGATTTGACTGAATTCATGATTCATTGTAACATACCGTGGTCAAAACTTGACAACCCGAAATTTCGAAATTTTATGGAAAATATTTTAAACAATAAATATGGAAAGAGCGTCAATTTACCCAGTGAATCTAATATAAGGTTGAAATATCTTCCTCAAATTTACGAGCAAAAAAAAGACCAAATCAGACAGGAACTACAAAATAAGACGATTTGCCTTAGCGTTGATGAAACAACCGATTCATGTGGGAAAAAAGTGGCAAACGTTTTGATCCAGTCATTGGATGGAACCAGCACAAAAATGTATTTGTTTGCATCAAAGGTTCTAGAAGAAACCAATTATTTAACTACAACCAGGCTAGTAAATGAAACGCTTAAAGATCTTTGGGGCCATCAATATAATGAGAACTTAGACAAATTACTGTTTTTTGTAACTGATGCTGGATCATACATGCTCAAGGCGGGTAAATGTCTTACACAGGAATATCCAAATTTAACACATGTAACATGCTTCGCACACGGACTGAATCGCGTCGCAGAAAAAGTTAGAAGTCTTTACCCTAAAATCAACAAATTAATAGACTGCGTAAAAAAAGTTTTCCGTAAAGCTCCATCTAGAACGAAAAAATTCCGAATGATGTATCCAAACATTCCTCTTCCTCCACGACCAGTGATAACCAGATGGGGAACATGGTTAAATGCTGCTTCATATTACAACAAATATTTTAATGAAATCAGGACTGTGATCAATGCGTTAGATTCACGTGAAGCAAGAACAATTGTCGACGCCAAGAAAATTTTCCGTGATCGCAATTTAAAATCAGATTTATTGTTCGTTGACACAAACTTCGACATTATCGCCAAGTCAATTCAATTGCTGGAGGATCCAAATCTAGAACTGAAAAGTTCATTAAGAATTATCTCGGACTTGATAAAAAAAATGGCAAAGTTGAGATTACATCCCAAGGGCAAGGAAGTTTATTTTAAACTGAAATATGTCCTAAAGAAAAACCCGGGTTACAGTACTGTAAGCGTTGTGCAGCAGCTGATTGAAGGTAAAGAGGTGGATATGCCGGAAGGTGTGAATAAAAATAGTGTGCAATATTTTAAAGACTTAAATTTCCTTCCTGTGACTTCTGTCAACGTAGAAAGGTCATTTAGCTATTTAAAATGGATTTTTTCCAATCGACGTGAACGACTGACAGCCAAATCTGTTGAACAAATTTTAGTCATTTATTCACTATAATTTGGATTTTTTCTTATAAATATGTATATAAATCTCATAATTTGTAAAATATATAATGTTTAATATACTTCGTTAATTGTTTTTTTTGTCGACCATACTTTGCTACCAAAAGTGGACGTTGATAACGATCATTAGTAATCACTTATGCGCGTCCCCTTGCCTGAAACAACAGCTTAAAATTGTGCGGAGCATATTTTTGAATACTCTTTAGGGTACCAGTCGTCTGCCTTTTTGATATTTTTGACCCATAATAGCCTTTGTTCAGTGTCCAGTGGAAACCTGTTGGACATTAAAAACATCGATTCATTTTTGAGTTGACTATCAATACATTTATCGATATCACGATCGGTCTCTTAAGTACCACACTATGCGATACAAATGTTTGAATCCCACTATTTATAATTACATTACGAATGTAAATACAAATGGTTTAATCACAAAACTACACATATGTATTCGACAACAAATATTGAATAAGATTTTCAGTTACTTTTACCTTAATAAGGTTCGAAATCTTAAAATTCAAGTCAAAACTAAATTGCCGGTGAAACGTAATGTCTTTATTTTGTTCATTCAGGTAACCCTGGCGGTTTTTACACCCTGGAACCACACAAGTCATCACTTTTATCACATTCCGTGCACTTATCGAACAGAAATATACATGAAAAGCTTTATTTTAATCACTTTTACTATTTGCGGTTTAGGTGCACTAGTATACCCAAACAAAGATCGTTGACAGGCATTGCCGGCGTCACCCACAGATAAAATAGACTCGGTCTATCAATTTTATATGTCTATGGTACTTCTGTCCCATTTATCAAATCAAAAATGCAATGTGCTATTGCTTTCTTACGAAGCACGTGTACCATTAGTGGTGGGACAATGTTGGTTTCGTTAATTACCGTGACCACGTGCTTTGTTTAAAGTAAGTTTAACCGGGTTTACGGAATAGAGATGAAAATAAGGATTGATTTTTAGCAATGTAACATTTTACAATCTTTTTTAGATTAGATTATTCAGTAGTAAGCTGTAGTTTGTAGTTTTTTACGTAGTTAGTAGTAAGTAAACAAGTCGTTTGATTCAAATTTTTTATAGTTTATTGTGTAAGTACGTAATGTGGACAGTTTTTTTAACGCAGGTTTTTTGAGTCAGGAACGCTCATCGCCCATGTGATTCCACCGATGGGCCTGACAATGATTGATCTCGAAGGCAGTACGAGGGCACTCTGAGTTGATTTGACATCGATAAATGTTATGTTGGCTTTTTAGTATTATCTTGGTATGCAGTTGGGTTCCGTGTCATAAGATAGGCCTGATGATGAAATTGGACGAAGTTTGAGGGAACTCGGAATAGGTTTGAGACAATGATATCCTACGATGACTTTATAGGATGAGCAGTTAGGTCAAATACCACAAGATAGGCCTGATGATGAACTTGGAGTAAGTGCGAGGGAACTCGGAGTTGGTTTGAGATAATGATATGTTCTGTTGGCTTTTTAGGATCCTCTTGGTGAGCATGTGTCAAATATCACAAAATAGGCCTGATGATGAATTTGGAGTAAGTGCGAGGGAACTTGGAGTTGGTTAAGGATAATGATATGTTGTGTTGGCTTTTGAGGATTAGCAGTTGGGTCAAATACCACAAGATGGGTCTGGTGATGAACTTGAAGGAAGTTCGAGGGAACTCGGAGTTGGTTTCAGATAATGATATGCTATGTTGGCTTTTTAGGATTAGCAGTTGGGTCAAATACCACAAGATAGGCCTGATGATGAAGTTGGAGGAAGTGCGAGGGAACTCGAAGCTGGTTAAAATCATCATCAATATTATCGAAGCAGATGTTAAAACTAACATGAAAATGTTTATCACAATATGTAACTATTATGTAGATGACACGTGTAACAATGATAAAATGGTGTTAAAAAAGTGATATTTCTTGGACGTGAGAAAAACAATACTTTCCTTGGGTTGCGGTGTTCTGTTCCGTTAGAATTGGAGATGTGCTATAATTACTTATTCTGTGGTGAAAGTGAGTATTTTATTTATACACTAACTTAGAAATTACTAAATGTGTATTGTACAGGTTAAAGTATATATTCATTTGTTATTTAAGTACCAACTAGTTAATCTGCCATATCTGAGGCAGCCCTGTTGCGTGATTGTGCGAGTTGCGCGTGTACAAACATACCCGTACGCACACATAGGCACAGACAAATGTCAGATTTAGTTTTTGTATGCCGTATCCACCCTGTGACATAATTGTATAATTTGGCATGTAATTAGATTAGATTAGATTAGATTAGATTATTTTATTTCATGATAAAAGATTACATAATAAATTTGCATACATGTCAAAATTATACGAATTGTTATCATGATCGTCAAAACAAATAATAAAAAATAGAATTATAATATAACAATGTCAACAAAGATTTAAATACACTATTAAAAACCAAATTAAATATTAGCAGTTCTATCCCCCGTTAGGGTTCGTCACCTTAAATTACAATTCTCATTATACAATTTATACATTTTAGGTCCTTATACAAAATACATCAATATTAACTATTTAAATGTTAAGATTCATAAACTCTTGAACTGAATATAATGGTTTATTCAATAAAAGGCGTTTCAGGCGGTGTCGAAATGCTTCGTCAGATGGTTCAAGTCTGAGATCTGCGGGAAGTCGCTCATAATAGGTGGGCCCAATGACGCGAGGGTTCTTGCCTGAAAGAGCCATGCGGCAAGGAACGGTTCTCAAACGCCCAGTGCGGCGGAGTGTTTTGCCAGATGCGTTTACTTTATCAAAGCTAGAAAAGTTTTTTCTAACGAACATAATAACTTCGTATACGTAGAGTGAGTAGTGCGTCATTATACCATGTGTTGTGAAATGGTCCCTACACGAAGCCCGTGATTTTGCCCCCATCAAAACACGTACGGCACGTTTCTGCATGAGCAGAACTCTGTTGGCATCCGTTGAGTTTCCCCAAATGAGTGTGCCATACGACATTAGCGAGTGAAAGTGGGCAAAATAAACTTGCCTCAAGGCATCCTCAGAAATAAGAGGTTTCAATTTGCGCAACGCAAAGACTGCACTACTCAATCTTGCGCATAGCTTGTCTACATGGCTCTTCCAGTTCAAGTTAGAGTCCAGAGTGAAGCCAAGGAATCCACATTCATCACTTATCGGCATCGGGCAGTTTGCCACGCACGGAGGTATTTCTATTCTGCGGCCTGAGAAAACCATGACGGTGGACTTTGCTACGTTCAGCAGCAAGCCATTGGCAGCAAACCACCTCTGCAGTTGATCACACCCGTCATGAATCTTCTCTCCGAGTTGCTCATACGTGTGTGCACCAACAACCACCGTGGTGTCATCCGCGAAAAGGACAGAGAGACCAGCTGTGACGGCAGTGGGAAGATCGTTTATAAACGTTAGGAAAAGGGTATTTCCTAACGCTGAACCTTGAGGGATTCCTATATTCACACTGCCAGCACAGGACTGCTGTCGTTTCCCATTCACGGACAATTTGACGACTTGCCTCCGGTTGGACAAAAATGACGTCATCAGTTTGTGGCTCAAGTCGCGAATCCCATAATGATGTAACTTATCCAAGAGTAGTTCATGATTAGTCACATCAAAAGCCTTGGACAAGTCACAAAATATACCTGCCATCTTGCATTTATCATCCAAACCGGAAACAATGCAGTCAAATATTTTGAGTGCAGCTGTTGTCGTGGACATATTTTGCCGATAAGCGAATTGGCGGTCAGTCAGTAGGTCATTGTCCTCCAAGTGAGACATTATGTGAGAGGAGAGAAGAGACTCCACGATTTTGGAAATCGTGGGCACTATTGTTATTGGTCTATAATTATTAATGTCACACTTGTCGCCTTTTCCTTTGTACACTGGACTCACTCTGGTGCTCTTCAGCACTTCTCGATACACTCCTGTTTCAAAAATAAAATTAATAAGTATTACTAAAATGTCTGAAATAATTGGCCAAATACATAATAGGATGTTAAGTGAAATGTCATAAATGTCAACAGTTGTGCGCGTCTTCAGCATGTTACGGATCACTTTTCCCAACATAATTCAGGATAATATTTTTCCACAGCTCCATTTCGTCACAGGTTTTTTTTCTTCGTGGCATTTTTAAATCACTCGGCAATAATTATTTTGTGAAAAGAGTTATCGGTATGGTTAAATTAATCGACATCCTTTCCAATAAGCGACAATATCAAATAGCAAAATTGGCTAAGCAGGTATACCCACTAAAGTTAAGTGGAGGGTAGGTATTAGAAATGAGAAATAAATAATGTTGATAAATTTAAACCTTATCCCCTGATCTGTGTAGGCGTCCTGAAAGGACGTCTGTCACCAATGTAATTGAAATTTGAATTTTATTTTCAAGGTTTATTTTCCAGTAGTAGGTACTTTTTTGACAGACCACATATACATATGACCACATATATATATGTGTATATATATACATGGGTTACTTTTTCACCAGTACAAAAAATCAACATACGTAATAGTAGTCCAAGTTACAGAATACTAGCATTTTTTGTTAGTAGGTACAAAAAAACTGAAATACCAATGTTTTAACTTATCCGCAAACCTAACAGGAAATTTGGACGCATTGCGCATTATCAATGTGCATAACTAGCAAAACACACGAACTGGCAACTATTTATTTAAAACGTCATCGCACGCGGCATGGCGGGTTGGAAAAGCGGCGGCGGTAATGTGCATCGAGTATCAACTTATCATTATGACTTGGCAAAAATATTTTACTAGATCCCAAATCCTCCGTCTTACTTGCACGGGCTTAGGCCCGTCAAAATAAAGAATTTTTCTGTGTGTTATAAATAAATAATAAATAAATAAATATCTTGGGACATCTTACACAAATCAACCTAGTCCCAAGGTAAGCTCAATTAAGGCTTGTGATGTGGGTACTAGGCGACGATATATATAATAGATATATACATATAGATACTTAAATACATAGACAACCATGACCAAGGAACAAATATTTGTGATAAATAAATACACAAATAATGCCCTCGCCGGGATTCGAACCCGGAACCTCCAGCTTCGTAGGCAGGGTTACTACCAACTAGGCTACGGAGGCTGACAAATTTGTCGAATGTTTTAAATTATGTCTGGGAAACGTGATAAAATTACAAAGTAGCACAGAAACTTTCTTTATTGAGGCGTATTTCAAAATTTTAAATCAACTTTATCTACACAAATATCGTTAAGTGCTCTAAAATGCGTCCAGAAACAATAGACAATGACCAGCATTACCCACCATCAGAACTTGGCACATACATAAAGTTAACATTATATACGATTTTTCCGGAGGTTGTGTTTTAAATTTGGAACAGCTGTCAGATTCAAGTGGGGTGCCTATTCTGGTATCTATAAATATTCAGCCAGTCATCAACACAATAAGTTAATTTAGTATATTTTTTAGTAACAATCGGACGATATTTTCATATCGAGTGACACAAGAATAGGGACATCATTCGATTGTCTATGATTTAAAAAAAATACAGAAATTCAAATCGGTGCCATTCCTGCCTTTTGTTTATTGCCTTACAAGTGAAAAATTGTGAAAAGTTGTAAATACTTTGTGATAATACTGATAATTATTTGATAATGAGTGGCAGTGACTCGGATAACGATATGAGCACTCCGCCGGACATACTCAATGCAGCTATGACAGCAACTAACAACCTGTTGCCGCAAAAGTCGAGAGCCAAGTATGAGAAGGCTCTGTTTCTGAACGCATCTTAGAGCACTTATGATATGTGTGTAGATAAAGTAGTGTATGCAACTATACGTAATCAGGCATTACGTACAGTTGCATAAACTACTATTATGTACAATGATTGGAATCAAAAAAACATACCTAATTAATGGAGTCCATTTCTCATGCTTATTAATTAATTTACATGAATGTTTCCTTCGATATTTCCCATCACAAGTTTTCACTATTAAGTTCATCAAAATGCTCTTATTATTGGACTTGGGCCTCTTCAACGTATACTCGCCGTTTCACCTCACCCCACAAAAAAAGTCACACTGGGTCAAATCTGTCGACCTGGCTGGTCATAACACTGGCATTTTCCAGGCGGGGCACACTTTGTTCAGCGTTAGAGTTTACTCTATACCTAAAGCATTTTATCACGCTCACATGATGCTCCAGTACATCATGAATCAAGCGCCGAGCGCCTACTTTACGTATCGAGTAAACGCTAACTTAATCGTTACTTGCCAAATCATGACACTTGCCTTTTTCTTTGGCTTGTTAATCTCGCTACCATACTTATATTTATTCAATCATATTTTTTCAGTTGAATATTGAAATACAGTTGAAGATTGGGAAGATACTTCAGCGGAAAGAACCTAATGAAAATGTAACGGAACACGTTTCAAGAAAATGGTATTGAACTTGGTGACAAGAAACATTCATATATTTTTAATTAAGCACAATGTTTATATACTATTTAATTTTCGACATTATTATGAGCTGTGTTTTGCCGAATAAATATTGTTACTGAATACAAGTGATGAAAGTGAGCATTTTCTACATGAGTGTCGGCGATCGAAACCGACAAGAGTTAAAGAGGTCTACATTTCAACACCAACATCAAACTATATTATGCGAATGCATTATGCGAGAAAATATCTGCATACAGTACCAACCAGACTGTGCAGAAAAATAGGGGAGAGTGGGGTACAGTGAATAAAGGTGCACTGTGATAATTTTGCATTAGCTTTATTTATGGCTTTAATAATCCGGTATTCTTTTTTTACGAATTTGCTCATCTGTGTGATACTAATATTGGAGTAACTAAATAACGGAAGATACTTTCAATTATACCTGAAAAGTCTTGTTCTTGGTTTTTTTACCTCAAACTAGGAACTGTTCTGTGATTTCTGATTGAAGAGGTAACTTTAGTTCACTTTTTTATAATGAAAATGATTTTAAAGCTACATGTAAATTATAATATATACTTGTGCTGGAAAATGTGTCCTCTAAGGAATAGGTGGGACAATAAGGTATGTAGAAAATTACAAATAAAAATAACACCACTACAACATTTGTAAAAAAAAGGGATCCACTGTATCCCACTCTCCTCTACTATGAAAATTCAGTCTTGCACTCGCGCAGAAAAATATCACATTCTGTGGAGTGAAGTTCAGGTAGAGTTCTTATGAAAACTGTCACCACTCTTAGTAACCTCGTATGTCACTATTGAATCGGAACTGAGATACGTACGCACTATAGGAGTATCTTAAAGTCCGTTGGCTCAACTGCTACTTTTATTCCTATGTAAAATAAGAGTGACAGCTGGTAACCACAGTTACCAAAAGCTATTGAGTTGAGTGGCTTTTATGGATCGAATATTCGCTGTGTCGAAAATCGTAGAAATAATGTATCCTAAAATCAAAATTAATGTTTCGATTGGACAATCGACGTATATTTGTGACCGAGATTGTCATCCCATAATCTCGGTCACAAATATACGTTGGCTCGACTGCTACCGGATCGAATATTCGCTGGGTCGAAAAGTGTATAAATAAACGAGACCATAATTGTAATTGGTTACCGGCGCAAACATCACACTTGTAAATAAAATGTAAAAATTGTCTCACTTGTACTCTGTTTGGTTAGGTATTTTAACCCATTCAATGCCGAAGACGCGAATTCGCGTCCTATGTATGCGTAAACGTGATGCCGAGGACGCAAATTCGCGTCCTCGAGTTATTTCTTTTTTTTTGCTAGAAATCAACTGTACTTAAAAGCTGATACCAAAATGTTATTTTATTTATGGAGGATAATATTATACCGTCGCTGGTTTCTGGATTCAATGCATTTGTAATTTTTATAATTCTTATCTCGGATGCCGAAGACGCGAATTCGCGTCCTGTGTATGCGTAAACAAGATGCCGAGGACGCGAATTAGCGTCCTTCAAGTGTGAAATAACCTAATGCCGCAGACGCGAATTCACGTCCTTGAAGTGTGATAATATAACCTAATGCCGCGGACGCGAATTCGCGTCCATTGAAATGTTAACGTGATGCCGTGGACGCGAATTCGCGTCATCGCGTAGAAGGCGGCGGCGCTGCGTGATAATTAAAAATATGGGGCGTCAGCAATGAATGGGTTAAAAGCTGATACCAAAATGTTATTTTATTTATGGAGGATAATATTATACCGTCGCTGGTTTCTGGATTCAATGCATTTGTAATTTTCATAATTCTTATCTCGGATGCCGAAGACGCGAATTCGCGTCCTGTGTATGCGTAAACAAGATGCCGAGGACGCGAATTAGCGTCCTTCAAGTGTGAAATAACCTAATGCCGCAGACGCGAATTCGCGTCCTTGAAGTGTGATAATATAACCTAATGCCGCGGACGCGAATTCGCGTCCATTGAAATGTTAACGTGATGCCGTGGACGCGAATTCGCGTCGTCGCGTAGAAGGCGGCGGCGCTGCGTGATAATTAAAAATATGGGGCGTCAGCAATGAATGGGTTAAAAAGGTAAAAAATCTTGCACTATCTTTTTATTGAAAAATGCATTTAAAAATCCAAACTAGGTATTTAATGAATCAAAACAATGTAAATCACTGTATTCCTTTGTTATATTACGTATATTTGGTAAAACTTATTTTCTACTTGTAGTTTCAATAAAAAGATACTGCAAGATTGTTTACCTTTTTTTAAATATCTAACCAAACAGAGTATAGAATATAGAGCAAGAATATATTATGTATATAAAAACTATAATATGTATGTGTCAACCATTCGGCAACCCATTATCTCGATTACATCGTTAATAGTAGCCCCAAACTTTGGTATTAGGTACTATTCGTCATCTATTTACTGAAGTATTCCTACATGGATATAAAACAATTTGTACATAGCACAGACGTTGATACAAGAACAGACGAGGCGATGAACTTTCGATACTCAACAGATTGAAACCTATGTTTTAGCTATGCATATTTAGGCCACCAATATTTAAATTTAGCGAATATTAGTTCTCAGCAGAAGAGTACAGAAGAGTAGGTAGGTACTGTAGCCGTGCCATGAGCTGGAAAGTAAAGGATACGTAATTACGTAAGGTTTTACTCGATACGTGCATTCTATCGTGCTCGCGCTTACAAATAGGAGCGAGCGCGATGGCCTGCTCAACGTATTTAATAAAACCTAATGTTACCGATACTTGTAAAGTCATGGTACGGCTACTGTTTATTATATTTACTGTATCGTTGGCCAGTAAGTTAGGGTTTTCGATCTTTTGCAGGCAACGCTATATAGGCGTGTGGTCCAAACAGCTGTCAGATTCATAGGCACTGAACATGAAATATCGAAATTCTAATTGTATTTGGAGGTAACCGTTATAATGGCGGGACCGGATCCTGAATTCGATCGATTCATATTGCATTATTTAGTACTGAATTTGTACTATTTAGTACCTGTTGTAAAAAAAATTGTACCTCTTCTATTTCAAAGTTATATTCAATCAGTCTGGTCCCGCCATTATAACGTTATAATGGCGGAACCAAATCCTGAATTCGATCGATTCATATTGCAATATTTATTTAGTACTGAATTTGTACTATTTGGTACCTGTTGTAAAAAAATAATACCTCTTCCATTTCAAAATTATACTTCAAACAGTCTGGTCCCGCCATTATAACGTTATAATGGTGGGACCAGGTCCTGAATTCTGTCCATATTCTGTCGATTCATATTGCATTATTTAGTACTGAATTAGTACTATTTGGTATTGATACCTCTTGTAAAAAAAATTAGTACCTCTTCCATTTTAAAATTATATTTCAAATAGTCTGCTTCAAATGATCTGGCGGAACCAGACTATTTCAAATATAATTTTGGAATGAAAGAAGTACAATTTTTTTTACAACAGGTACCAAATAGTACAAATTCAGTAAGTACTAAATGATGCAATATGAATCGACAGAATATGGACAGAATTCAGGACCTGGTTCCGCCATTATAACGTTATAATGGCGGGACCAGACTATTTGAAGTATAATTTCGAAATGTCTCGCCATTATCGTTATAATTACATTTGGATCGTTACATTTGGAGTTTATTAATTTCATAAATGTATGACGACTAGAAAACGGTCGCCGAACTGAAGATTGGGCCCTAAAACAGGAACTCAAAATGACTGACACTAAACAAAATTACTAGAACTTTGTTCATTTCATCCTTTAGTAGATTGGCTACCAAACCAGCTTCGAAATGGGATTAAAATCCCAATAGGTAACTGGCTTTAAATCGGGACTTATCATTACCGGTTTGTAACCAGGTTTGTACCAAATCCAGATACGAGATGGGAAAGTTAGTCCCATTTCATCCTACCAGACGGGAAACTATATTTCCCATTTGGCAGCCAGCTATCAAATCCGAATACCAAACGGTAAGTACTAAAGGCATTTCATGGGAATTGACTCGGAAACGTTTATTTATTTTAGAAAACATTATTCCTTATGTAATGGTTTTAAGAATAAATAAACCACAAAATATATAGAAAATTCAATTCGCGTATTTATTTTGACAGTTTGTTGGTCCTTACGCCATATCACCGCCCCAGTGTCAGAAAAAAATATTAAAAACCCTCACTGAGGAAGCGGCAGTGTGAACAGCTAACGATCATCTACATATATATGTATAGGTATATTTGTTAATTTTACTGACATAGGATCTATATCTACTCTTTGTTTAGTGAGCGAGAAAAAAGTCGACAAATCATCCCTTACTCGCCTCCTGTGGAACCAGTAGCCGTACCATGAGCTGCCCCTGCGTTATTAACGCGGACTTACATAGGTGCTTTCTATACGGGTGGCTCGCCCCAAGATGCGATTACGGGCGGGATGGAAAGTAAGTCCGCGTTAAAAACGCAGCGGCAGCTTATGGTAAGCACACAGTGCCTGAAAGTATCCTTTCCCTCTCTAGTACGTTTTGTAGATACTAGGTTCAAGAAGTACCTACCTAACTACCTTCAACAATTTATAATAATACATTCTGTTGCAATGCTATCAGACAAACATCTACAGCTAGGAAAACAGCCACTATCAACCATTTGACCATTGCCGTCGGATATACTAAAAGGTGGCCAAGAAACAAATACCTACATTCCCGTGAGGTTGGAATACAGAGTCCCTCTAGAAGGTTTTTAAATGTTTCAGAGCGGTCGATAATAGTACATTGTGCATCTAGGGAGGTAAGTACAGTATCACTAACGAGAGTGTTAGAAGCCCGACGCCGTAGGCGGAGGGCTTTTGATGACTCGAGTTAGTAGGTATGCCTCTTACCGATTGTGATGCATACAATGTTTTTTATAACACTTGCAGACAAAGAATATGTTATGAGACGAAATATTGGTATTCCCTAAGGAATTTCACTTTTCTATTACTCCCACTGCAATATGCACAAGTAATGGCGCGCTTAGAAAGCAAATGTGATGAAAAATGTTGAAACCGCGTAAAATAGTAGGTATTAGCTACTGTAACATGCCTAGGTAGTAGGTACTTCTGAAACATGAACTAAACTCTAGGGGGTCTAACTACACTGCATCCTAATACTCCTGAAACCTCTCTGACAACGGAAATACAGCACCTTGTTTATATGGTATAAAGCATCCGAAAATTGAGCGTCCAGCTATTCGCCTGTGTCTGGAAAATCTTCGTTGCGTTTGTATTTAAGTAAGTACTCGTACCTAACCTACTTTTAATTGATATCGGACAATCTAATTAGCATCTTATGGGATGGTAGGCGAAAATGTATGTAAATTTAGACAGGATAACACTATCCTTACATATTATGTAATGTAAAATGTTAGTTGGAGACTAACATAGTAGGTATGTAGGCTAACATTTAGTAATATAAATGTTACTCCAACAAGGTCTAAAATCTAAATGTCCGATAAACCACTAGTACATCATCAGTATCGTAGTTGGTAATAAAGCAAGTCGGCAAATGTCCATCAGATCATTCAATTTGGTCTACTACTACGTGTCTAATGAATATATTTCTTCAATCTTCTAACTCCATAGAACTACCCAAAATACCTACACATTTTATTAAAGCCTAACAACTTTCTATTTGACCCTGACACAGTGTCGCTACAAACAGTTTACCTATGGCAATAATGTGATGTCATGTCAGTAACCAATTGCAAAACATTTTCCAATGGAATACTATTCAATCCTTCGTCCTTTCTTTGGTTTAAAGATTTTATTGTATTTAAGACGATTTTTCTTGCTTCTATTGGTATCTTTTTCGGCATTTTTATGATGAAATCGTTTAAGTCGCGATATATTTTATTTTTGTTTACATCGGTGACATTCGATGACATTCAACGCCTGGCCTACTACCGCGAAAATCGAAATTCGTAAATTTCGAGAATGTTTCTCTATCACTCAAACGAAGGCGTCATTAGAGTGAGAGAGACAAATCCTCGAAATTTACGAATTTCGATTTTTGCGGTAGGGCCGCTGATGTCAAACAGTAATCATTGCCAGTAAAATAAATTAGTGTCACTGAAAATCCGCAACATGGCGAGGGTCAAATAGTAAGTTGTTAGGCTTTACTTATTATACTTGAGGCCCTAGCACATCTTGTACAACAATATTGGCAGCAATTTGTGACCTGCTCGCAACTTCTCATCTCTTTTGAATCAATGTAATCAAAAAGGGACGGGTAGCCGCGACAAGGTTCCTGTCATGCACGATATGTGCTAGTGCCGTTGATCAAGTATAATACTATGAATTTCTTAGGTCAATCTATACTTCGTAATTATATTGCCACATTGTTCCTAGCGAATAGAGACCCGCTGCGGTAAATACTAGTGTTTTGGGACATAAGTAACTTTCTTTGATAACTTTTTTATTTACCAGTAAGTAGCTGTACCAAAAAATATAATACTCTAAAGAGTTGTACATAACGGCGACGGATAGGTATTACCCGAAGAGTACGGGAATAACTTCTTTACTACAGCTGTTGTTATATCTGTACAGTTAAAAGTAGGGATTTTAATACCAAACCAACAGTTGGTTTTGCTTCACAAATATACAATACAATATAAAGTCATTTCCTAATTGGCGCCCTCTAGTTAGAACTTAGACCATTTAGAAAAGCTGTTCTTTTAACTGGCGCCATCTAGTTTATTGATGAGTAATGATTGTACAACTGACATTGGGTACTGACGGGAGGTGTAGTAGTGTGCGTTACAGGGTAAAATTACATAATTTTCTAGTTTTTGCATTATTGCGATTTAGAAGAACAGTATTTTGTGCAGGTTGCTATCAATTTGTACATTAGATTTTTTGCTCCTTGCGCGTATCTCAAAACATGTTAACTCTGATCTTCGGTTTAGCAGAAAATGACGAAAATATGGTGTTTGTGCAATTGTAGCGCCATCTTTTAGCAGATAAGCGGCAGGGATAGGGTAGAATCCACCTTAAGTAAAATTAATTAATATACGCGATTAACATAATCAGATTAAATAGTTTTCTTTCAGGAATAATTATCGCGGTAACCAAAGATAATATTATACACTCAATACATCGAAATTCAATATCAAAAATCCTAAATCGTTTATGAATCACAAATTCAGAATCATGCTTGTGTTTAAGTAAATAGGAATTGCGATCTCCTAAATACATACTTTGTGAGTGTTATAAAAAATACCTTATAAAATAAAATAAGTATACATCATAAGATCAGGAAGTCTACTGTAAGGAACAGGGTTATGTTTTCAAAATGACGTGCGTTTGTCCGATCCTTGCATATTATACCGGGTGTCCCAAGATTATGGGACATGATGGGAAAGTATTCTAAAAATTGTTGATAGATCGTTTTGGCAAGAGACTTTATCTTATTTTTAATAGCGTGCAATATTGCATTCATAGATTTTGTTTGAGATAAAAAGCCTGCTAATTTTGATTTCCAACTATCCAGGCGAAGCAAGTATAGTGTTTTTCTCGAACTTGCAATGAAATAAAAATATCGGGGATAAAGGTCATTGGGCATTTTGTTCGGGCATATGACCCACTGCGTACACAAACGAAATAGGGCTAGGAATGTAGGTAAATGTAAATGCTACTGAGTGGTATGAGTCGCATTCTTGCAAGACATGGGAGAATTGAGGAAAAAAATAAAAAGATTTTCTTATCTTTCTAGAATTTTCGCAATTAATTAAGTCAGAACTATTGTTATTTTTTTTTTCAAAAATACTCTGCATAGCTGCTGTTATGTTCTGTTGCTGTTGTTATACACTCGCGGACAGTAAATCCGGTTTACTTATAAGGTTTAACAAAGCACTATTTTTTGTGGAATTGACTGCCATTTGGCCTTCCAACCCAGAGGGAGAAGCAAAGCCTTATTGAGAATAGAGACCGGTTTTTTTCGGATACAAAAAGTCGAATAACTTTTTTTTCCGGTTGATACATACGGAAAAATTACATATTTAGAAAAGTGAGATTTAATTCTTTATTTTAAAGCTAGTTTGGTCTCTGTACGCGAAAAATCATATAGCGGGTCAAAAACGCCCAATGACCTTTCACAATACAAACAAGTTACGTATGAAACGAATCTACAATATTACATTATTTTTCAACTTACATGTACACTCAGCTGCAGAGAAAAGTAGACCCCCTTGCATACAAATTTGTATGCAAGGGGACTGTAATTTTTTTTCTCAAACATGCAATGAAATGTTGTAGTTACGTGCTTAAAAAGTGGCCGGGAAGTACCTCTTTTTTAACTTTCATTTGACATAGGGTTGTGACCTGGCATCTTGGCTTTTAGCCAATAATTATCTGTAAGTAATATTAGCTTAAAAAAATGGTTGGCAAACTTTTGCAGTTATAATTAGGTATTTAAATTACATAATTTAAAATAAATGTACAATAACTACTCAAAATAATATTTAAAAAACAGTATTATACGGCGCGATCCGTCAGCCCCGATCACTGCATGCAATTAATTGGACCCAACCGACCGCGTCGTCTAATACCGCTTTTAAAATGTAAAAATTTGCAACTTTCAAACAAGTCAAATTAAAAAAAAAAGAGGTGTCGGTGTAGTATTTGACTTTTGTTGTGTTTCAAAGACTTAGTTATGTAGTAGACTTGTAATTTCTTAGAACGAAGATACATTTTTTTGTTTCATTTCATTGCATGTTTGAGAATAGTACATTACTATAGAGGACGGGAAACGAAGGGTTACAGGCCAAGTAGATATATCTGGCCGAAGGAACTGAGGCCAGATAGTGATACGCGGCCTGTAACCCTGTTTCTCGCCGAGATTTGTATAGTGCTTTTCTCAAACTTGCCATGAAATAAAACGAACTGATTTCGCCGAACCATACTATTTCATTTGTAAATATACCAATAGTACAGTATCGTAAAACATTAAAAAAAAACATTCGCGCGTAACTTTTTTTTTAAATCTGTTTGAGGTATCCTTTTACCTGGTGGTATAGACATTAGTTTTTAGGTTATTTTTTTTTCTGTGGCTCAATGTCAAGACATAGTGTCACAATTTGACGTTTCAAAACAAAAGACAGTCTGTTTGCAGTCCTAGGTGTGAAATAAATACATGAAATCTCTTTACATATCATCTTAGCACATGACACCGGATACATAGTATTTCCGGGCTTAATTTAAAGTAAGTAACATCAACATTCCGTAGCAAGTTTGAGAAAAAGCGTTATACATACAGTAATGTACTATTAAACTGTTTTACGGGTTCTTTAACCCAGTTACATTGACATTTGTTCTATATTTTTTGCAGGCCTAGGACTGCAAAGTAGTTATGAAATTCCATTACGTATCAAGTTCAGTGATCGAAACAGCGGTATAGTACTTCCGGGTCCAATTTGACGTACGTAATGTTAACATTTAATTGCAAGCTTGAGAAAATACCTAAACTGCACAGTGGAATTCTTACCTGCTAAACATAATAGCGATATCTCAAAAATAGAAGCATTTGGAAATGGAATCATCAGCTGTAGAATTTAAGGTGCATGTTTGCATTAAATTTTATTTTTAGATATCGCTATTATGCTTAGCAGGGCAGATTATTGGTATTGGTGCCCTTAAAAAATTAAATCCCAACTCACCTGTTTAAAATTAACATTCTTCTGTTTCTTCAAATCATTCACGACCTGGTTAGGCCTTCCTTCTCTAACCGTACTCCTATCTCTCTCTACCTCATTGTTCATCCCTTTAAACACATCATCGGTAATCATACTCCTCTCCATAATAGATTTAGGCTGCGTAACATTTTCAATATACGTCCTCAGTTCATTTAACTCATCCTTCCAAAGTTGGTAATGGTTTTGTAAATAATGTTTAACTTCCGTGTTTATTTTGGTTTCAGATCCCTTCTCTCTGTTGATGCTGTCTCGTTCCATCTTCATGGTATCTAAGTGTCGTTCTAGAATGGCCAGTTCGTTAGATATCTGCTGTCTCAGTTCTTCCGCGCGTTCCTTTAGAGATATTTCAGCTTCTTTTCTTTGCTGCTTCAGATTTTGTTCCTGTTTATAGAGGAAAAATCTATAATTTCAAAAAGGTCAGAGATATTCTCAAACCGCGATTAGAATGGGATTCGAAAGTACTGTTGACACAACAGTGTATAAGTCATAGGATATATTCATAGTTTAAGTGCATAGACTTACAGACACTAGATTAACGTATGCGGAGTGAAATTTGGACAAAGTTAAATATTGCTTTAAATAAAAAAAACACCATTCTTTTTTTTTGTAATTATGTTTTTATAATAATGTATATATCAAAGCTTAATGTAAAAAATAGTTTACTCCCATGCGAGATGCTTTACGGCAGTTCTGTGGTACTTTGTCCATCGCTGTCGAAAACATAGATGTCGGCATTTTATTCAGCTCCAACTTTATTTTTCGAATCAAACTCTGTACATTTTTAGGCCGAAAGTTATTGTAATATACTCGCCTCTTTAGATTTGCCCAAAAATCTTCTATAGGGCGAAGTTGCGGAACATTAGGTGGATTTGATGTCTTCGGTATGTATGGGATATTTAACTCCGTCATTTTGCTAAGGGTTTTTTTGGCATAATGGCTTGAAGCTAAGTCTGGCCAAAACACTACATTTTCTCCTCTATGACTCGTATTTATGAAATCCCGCACTAACGGCAAACAACGCTCTATGTAGCGGTCGGCGTTCACAGCTAAACCTGACTCAAAGAATACAGGCTTGGACATTCCGCGTCGACTGATGGCAAGCCATAGCAAAACTTTTTTAGGAAATTTCGTATGCTCAACATATTTCACGTTCTCATCGGTTGGGCCATTGGTGTTCTCGAAATAATAATTGCCTTGCCACTCGTTTCCATCTAATGTGAAATATGACTCGTCATCCATAACGCAAGTGACATTGTTTTTAGCGTAAAATATTTCTTTGACTAATTTACGCAGCCGTAATTTCTGAGTGGATTCTTGGTTTTTAGAGACAGTGGGCTTAATTTTTCTACATCGCTTATCGATGCCCATCTCTTGAAGATATTTTTTAACAGTTTTGCCGTCACTTTTGAATTTTCTTCCGAGCTCTCTATAAGATTTTGCGACACGGCCGGCCGTAATTTTCTTTAACCGAGCTCTCTCAGAAAACTTGCTCAAGCTGGAATAGTTTCCAGAACCAGGCTTTCTAGCAGTGGTTTTCTTCAAGGCAAAGGACGCCAAAATATTGTAAATAGTACTTCGACTCTCACCCATTTTCACAAAATGTTCTACCACCTTTGATTTCGGCCATAGGGGATGGCTACTGTAGAAATTACATATTGTTTGACGACGGCGTTCTTGTTGATTGGCCATAATTACAAAATTAAACATCCAATCTTTATGAAACTTACCAAACTGATTGACAGATATATTATTGACTTTACATTGACATACACATATTTTTTAATTAGGTTTTTGTTTTTTTATATTTCATATATACAAACTTTGTCCAAATTTCACTCCGCATACGTTAATTAATCATTCACTACATCTATAAACAAGTGTTTTCTTGACGAGTTTGGTTGGTACAGTCGATGTCAGTTATGTATATCAATGCGGCGACGGTGCTAAAGAATGTGTGACCATGCGCTCTAAAGCTATGATAATAGAGGCCTACTCTTCAGATCTACTTGCTCAGATGTTTGTTAGCACCTTAGCCGCTCGGATATATCTGATGACAACTGTACAAGGACTAAAAGGACTGTGGATCTCCCCCCCCCTCACATATATACGTAAAACTAGCACAATTTGTAGTCGTTTTTAAATAACACCTTAAGGAACACTATCTGTATCTTCCTTAGTTTTAATGATTGGCGCCGATATTTTCCTCTACTTGATATTATTACATTTATTTATGTATGTCTATTACAATTATTGTTTGCATTGTTGGTATTCACTTTTACCGCGCCACCTACCTAAATGTTGTAATCTTATCTCCTCTACCCAAAGGTTGTCTGGAAGAGATCGCTCTTTAGCCTTTTTTGACCTGCTTTTGTATTCCTTTTTTATACTAAATGTTTTTTTTCGTGTGAGGTGTGCAATAAAGAGTTATGTCTTGTACTGTACGTTACCTGTTCTGCTAAGTCAGCCGTCTGTTTCTTAACCTCCTTCATGGCTCTAGTCATCTGCGAATGCTGCGTCCGCAGCGCTTGCGCAAGCTCCCAAAGGAAACGTTTCTTGTGCGTGATGTTCGACTTTAACGCGTCTTCCCGCGCTTTGTACGACTCTTCCAACTATTAACAACAGCAAAATAATGATGGTAAATAAGAGATTGCATGTCATAATTTTTGTACCGCAAATGGCACAATGTTTTACAGCACACTTGGGACGGGAAGCGTAATAAAAATATTTCCACGATACTACTCGAAAACGGTCTAAATAATTGCTGAAAATTAGGGATTACTTGAACCTGAACATGTAAGTGAAAGTGACAAAGCAGCATCGGTTGATTATAGATAGATAGATTGATTGATAGAATATTAATGTAATATGGTAAATACACGGTGTTACGCGAGCATTGCGAAAGATTTTAACTATGCATTCTAGACATCAAAATAAAAATAAAAAATTATGAGACCTAATGTCAATTCCACCAAAAAAAAATTTTTTTTTCTTTTTTTAAGGCTGATTTGAATACTTTTTAACATTTCCAGTACTTTTTATCATAACAACAAATTGTTTAAATTATTTATTTCAATTGTTTTTTTTAGGTAGAGGTTATTTCGTCAAGTCTATTCGTATTTTTTGATTGTCAGGCAAAAGGTGTGATAATATTAGAACACATTGTGGTAGCATTGTAATCCAAAAGAAGTTAAATGACGAGTTACGTCGAAAAACTTATTTCGAAAAAAGGTTGATTATCTCTGAAACCAAGCCGAATCCAGGAAATTTTATATAACATTAAAGACTCTAAATATGATCAGGAATCCAGCATTAAAATCTTTCAGACGTAACACCGTGTATATTCGTTTTACTTCAATTAATAAGAACGAAATAGCCCGAAGAAAGAATAGAAGAAGAAAGATGAAATGGCAGTGGGCAGTCCATATTGTCCGAAGAACCGTTCGGGTCGGCGTGTTCTCGAGCGTCCACCACTGGACAACGCAGCGTGGGAAGACCACACAAGGTGGAGCGACGAACCGGTAAAGGTTGCGGGTGTCCACTAGATGCGGGCAGCTCACGACTGATATTTGTGGCAGTCTCTGGGGTTAGTGTTGAAAATGTCGGAAACAATCAATGTTTTTTTTTTCGGGATTATATGAAAATTTCGTTTTCACGCCACCTATTCGATTACAGGTTTTTCTTCCCTGTTAGGAGGGATCAAAGTGGCACTTTTCTGTTCAAGGACTTTCTATTGCCAGCCTAAAAAATTTGAATGAAATATGAAAATAAATAGTACTTTAATAATTGATAAAAATTTCTTCAGAATCGATTATTTGCATAAATATTAAATATGTGATATATAATGTGTCACACAGTATCAAAATTATTTCCCCTTGGGCGTTAACGCTTGAATTCTTCATTACGCTCAGGATTCCACTTGAATCCGTCGCTCCATTCAGGATTCAATATACGCCCACGCCGAAAATATACCATTTTGATCCTTGACAATTTTTTCGGCCTTTTACAGAAATAATCAGTGACAATGTCACTCCTTTAAGCTTTCCATCCATTTCAATTGACTTTTCCTCGATGACATCGCGTTGTCCTGGTATAAGTGAAAATTAGACTTTATAAACATTGGTTTAGAGTTGAAAATAAAAGTGCAAACTTTCACTGATTTTTCCGTAAAAAACCGGTAAAAACGACCTGTTTGAAAAAAAAAACGGGATTTAATCCGGAAATTTTCAATGCTATTCTGGGGGAGGCTCATGTCCAACAGTATATGTCAATTGGCTTATGATGATGAAATGAATAAACCCAGACAACAAGCTAATAATTGTTTGTCCCTTTTGCTCTGGACACATTGTTAAGACCGAAAGGGACAAACAATTATTAGCGGCTTGTTAAGTTAACAAACGTTTATGAATAAGGGGAAAGGGTGTACACACCTCGTTTTTCATCCGTTGAAAGTGCTCTACATGGCTGGCCAGCGAAGTCTTGATTTTCCCCTCGTGTTCAGCTTTAAACATGTCTAGTTCAGACTCGTACACACTCTTCAATTGTTCGAACATCTGCGAAAATACAGGTGTACAGTCAACAAAGGTTCGGAAATTTGTCGATAAGTCTGTATATTCTCCTTAAATAGAAGTTGAACAAATTAAACAAATGGAATACAGCCAAATGTGTTTAATTATCAATCTACGTCATTGAATACTGCAAAATCCAGTTATTTATACGACTCTTACAACTACATTATCCCAGCATTGTTGAGAACATTTAGTTTAACTAATAAATAAAGTACAACATTGAGAGCCTGTCTCAACATCCTTGAACCGATAAATATAGCTGTCCCTTTCCCTGAGGATTGTGAAACAGGCCGTTTACTAGTAAAAAGTTTTTTTTAACTTTTACTGCATCCAAAGTTACATGGTAGTTATAAAATTAAACTCGATAATAAGTAAAAAATTAAGAAGACCCTTTTATGATATGCAGTACTAGTTTCAAAAAATAGGTATTATATGTATCATCTATCATCCCCTAAAATGTGTTCTAGAGACTGTTTGTTGTTGTAGAACTGCAAGCCATTTTAACCACAATCAACTTTTTTGGAATCTATAATATAAGTTCCGGGAAATTTCAAAACAATCTGATGTTAAAAAGCATTAATATGCAAAAAAAAATCAAATCAGCGTGTTCAAAACATTTTCTATGAAAAATTACCGAATGCGTAGCCCAACTGCCAATGGCTAATGCTCAATCGTGAACGAAACCAAACTGTTTTTGTACGCACTAATAAGAAAGAGTGACAGAGAGAGCAAACTACGATACACTACTGAGGCACTTTCCTAGGCAACACAACTTTCTCTTGAGTGAAATATCAATTATTACAGCGGATACATATCAAAAACATACAGTCGAAGACAGAGTCACCAGGGGCGTAGCTAGGGTAAAAGGCGCCCGGGGCAGGCGCCAAATTTGCGCCCCCACCCCTTAAGTTAGTACGGAACCCTTAAAAGGCTCACTTTTAGGATTCCGTAATTTTTTCCAAAATTCAACCGACTAGGCAGGAAAAAAGTTGATTTTCAACCGACTTCAAAAAGGAGGAGGTTCTCAATTCAACTATATCTTTTTAGGATTCCGTAGTAAACTAGGAACCATTATAGTTTCGCCATGCAGGGACGTAGCTAGGGTAAAAGGCGCCCGGGGCAGGCGCCAAATTTGCGCCCCCACCCCTTAAGTTAGTACGGAACCCTTAAAAGGCTCACTTTTAGGATTCCGTAATTTTTTCCAAAATTCAACCGACTAGGCAGGAAAAAAGTTGATTTTCAACCGACTTCAAAAAGGAGGAGGTTCTCAATTCAACTATATCTTTTTAGGATTCCGTAGTAAACTAGGAACCATTATAGTTTCGCCATGTCCTTCTGTCCGTCTGGCCGTCTGTCCGTCTGTCCGCAGCATAGCTCCTTGGCCGTTAATGCTAGAAATTTGCAATTTGGCACAGGTATAGATACATATCAATCAAGCCGACAAAGTGGTAGAATAAAATGTAGAAGAAACATTTTTTTAGGGTACCTCCCCTATTAGTAAAATGGGGATGATTTTTTATTTCTCCGTAAACCTATGGTGTGGGGTATCGTTAAAACGGTTAATTGAAAGATAATAAGGGTCCCAAAAGAAAGTTTTTTCTAAAATCAATCTTTCTGGAGATAGCCGCTCCAGAAGTTAAAAAAATTGTGTCCTCCCTCTATGATCCGTAGGTTCAAAAAATATCAAAAAATCATGAATGGGCTTATAGAATACTTTAAAATAAAACTATTTTGAACATAATCGGCCTAGCCGTTTTTGAATAACTACGACTTTTATTTTGCATCTGAACTAATTTTTCACTCCCGCTTTTAGGTTGGGCCATGTTCAGTGTAAGTACAGTCACCACATGGGAATGTTGAGCCACTTGGCAATGGATGCAATTTGGTCGTGTAATATTATGGGTTCGGTATTTTTCGTTAGTAGGCACAATCACGACATGACCGATGTTCCCCGATGATATGTCAGTCAAAACGAATCTTTGTTGCGTCAAAATTTCAGTATGTCAAAACTAGTTGAAATAATAAAAATTTCTTCGTGTACGAGAATTAAGGATTAGTCATCGGCCATTATTAGACGCTAGATGTCGTTGTTCGTAGAGGAAACTGGATAACGACAGTTCTTCATAGATTTGTCTAAAACCGTTTAGTAATTTATCCGTATTTGCTTCAAATCGGTTGCCATGACTTATCTGACATTAATAGGCGAGGTATTTTTTCCATTCAAGATATTTATATAAATAGGCATGTTATCGAGCAATTTTAAATTATTTTTTTCATTGACAGAGACAAATGCTGTTGCTGTCTTTATTATCATTCGTTACAGCTCAGTTGACGTTAGTTGAAAACTTATGTAATGTAACCTTTCTAGAAATATGGTAGGTAACCTTTGACAATCTACCTATAATCTGTCAATAGCCATAAAAATGTTTAGTAGAAACTTCAAAGTTTCTGACTGAAATTCTAACTTTGAAAAAATACCTGTCAGTGACAGCCGTTAAAAGGAAAGTGAACGAAATTACCATCAGGGCTCTGAAGTTAGATTGACGTCTCCAGGACTAAAGCGGCTATTATAATTATAACGTAACTATAGTAACGTCAGCTTCCGGAAAAATAGCGATCAATCATTGGTTAAACATTTTTGTTATTACGTAACCATGGTAATGTCACCTTCTGAAGAATACGCGAGCGGTCATTGGCTAACCGTAGCGACGCCCGCCCCATTGGTCAGCAGAGTTCGGCCGAAGTCGTGATACCAGCCTCATAAGAGTTCGGAACCCGATTTGTATTATTCGACCAAGTTGCGAACAGTGGCAAGTGGCTCAACAATCCCGTGTGATGACTGTACCTAGGAGGGTTACGTAGGTAGTTATTCAAAAACGGCTGAGCCGATTATGTTCGAAATGGTTTAATTTTAAAGTATAAGCATAGTGATTCATGATTTTTTCATATTTTTTTGGACCTATGGATCAAAAGTCAGGGGTTGTTTTTTCTACTTTTTATTGTACCACCTGTACCAAATTGCAGATTTCTAGTATTAACGGCCCCTGAGCTATGCTGCGGACAGACGGACATGGCGAAACTATAAGGGTTCCGTTTTTGCCATTTTGACTATGGAACCCTAAAACCGATATTTTCTGAAAACCGTATAAGTGACATAATTCAGAAACTGTCAAACATAAGAAACTTTGTCACAATAATAGACGCCATTAGGGGTGCTTACCCTAAAAAAATCCATCCCACAATCAAAGGTCGCAAATGTATGAAAGTCCGAATATAGTCTTTGTTCGAAGCTAATAAGTAGGTACTACATGTACATGTAGGACCAGGATATAAACTTGTTTCCATACTTTTGGTATTAACAATTCTGCAAATAAGGCATTACGCGGTGAAGAGAAAAAAAATGTGAAATCTAAAGAAAACGACAAAAAAATTCAGTAGGTACGTACTTTATGAAATAAAGTTTTAAAATTGACCTTTCTAGCATTTTGTGAATTAAGGCATATTAAGTAAACTTTTTTGATTTCTTTAGGTATGTGTAAATTATGCATAAGGAAATAAAAAAAAATGGCTGGTTTGGAGCCCCCCCCCCCCCCCTGCTATTGCGCCCGTGGAAAATGTACCAATCTAGCATTTTTTTTAAATTACGCATAAAGATTTTCTTTATGTGTTGATTATGCACAAGGAAATCAAAAATGTTGGCCGATTTGGCGCCCACCCTAATTTGGCGCCCGGGGAAAATGTACCTTTCTAAAATTTATGCATACCTACAGATTTTCTCCATATGTAAATTATGCACAATTAAATCAAAATATTTTGCCGATTTGGCGCCCCTCCTAATTTGACGCCCGGGGAAAATATACCAGTCTAGCATTTTATGAATTTTCATTTTTCGTATGCATAAATTATGCAAAAGTATATCAAAAATTTTAGCCGATTTGGCGCCCCCTCTGATTTGGCGCCCGGGGCACGTGCCCCCCCTGCCCCCCCCTAGATACGCCACTGAGAGTCACAGTCAAGTTCAAAAATATGTATCGAAAGAATTATCTTATAAATATGTTACGACCTTACGACGTTCTTATTACACAGAATTAAAGTGCAATGGGACATATTTTTGAGCATTTTTATTTACACCTTATTTTGCTTTTAACTGTACAAAGTCTGTATGCAAGGAGAGTTGGGTAACTCTGTCTTCTATGGTAACTAAGGGGTAAGAACGTAAGGCGATAAGTTGTAATCGTTGTGTGAATCTAATAAAAAATTAGACCTCATCAACGAGGCTTCGCTCCATGTCACCGATATTCTTCATGAGGTAATCCACGTTCAAAGCATTTGCTTTTGCTTGTGCCTTCTGCAAGCAAAAATACGTTATAGGTACTATTTTATATGTCCCAAACAGAACCAATATTATTTAATGAAAGTTGAAACATGTTGCCTTACCCTACCAGGGTCCATGTGTGCTTTAATATTTTGTAACAACAATGGTACATTACGACACAAGTGCGAAAAACATGAAATTCGAAACGAGTGGCGATGTTTTAAAACACGACCTATAGGGAGTGTTTTAAATCGACACGAGTTACGAATTTCGTTTTTGCACGCGTCTCGTACGACGTTTTTTAGTACAGATGGCCCTCCGAAGTTTTAGACCTGACGTAAAATGAACCATTTCTCGCATTAGAGCCTAAAAAGTACACCATCTGTACTAAAAACAATATTATGATCATGATTACGGCAGTCCCCACGCGGCATACCTGTATATACTGTGTCTTCTTCCTTCTATATTTCTCCTTAAGCCTCCTATATCGGCTGCGGCAGACCCTGCAGAACGCGGCATGCTTGCACTGGCAGCCGATTGAGCGCTTATCCAGCGAACTTTTTGAACTTGTAGAGCTTTCTTGTGATACTGTAAAAAATTATCATGATTAAAAAATCTTACACAAATCGACCCAGTTCCATGGTCATTTCAATTAAGTCTTGTATTGTACTTCTATGTCAAAGTCAAATAATTCTTTATTCAAATTGGAATAGCAACAAACTCTTTTGAATCGTCTAGGTATTAAAACTACTTCCGGTTCTAACCCTACACCGCTGACCCAAGAAGAACCAGTAAGAAACTTGGCGGGAATTATTTTTTCAAACAATGTAATGTAATTAAGGTACCAAGCGACGATATATATAATAGATTGATACATATAGATACTAAAATACATGACAGCCATGACCAAGGAACAAACATTTGTGATGATAAATAATCACACAAATAATGCCCCTGCCAGGATTCGAACTCGGAACCTCCAGCTCCATAGACAGGATCACTACCAACTAGGCTACGGAGGCCGACAATACATCATTAATTTAGTCGAACATGTCTATCCCTGTTCATGGATTCACATAACAGGGTGAAGTCACTGCATGAAGAATAAAAAATAAATATATCTTGGGACTCATTACACAAATCGACCTAATCCCACGGTAAGCTCAATTAAGGCTTGTCATGTGGGTACCAGGCGACAATATTTATAATAGATAGATACATATAGATACTTAAATACATAGACAGCCATGACCAAGGAACAAATATTTGTGATTATGGTCAATACACAAATAATGCCCTTGCCGGAATTCGAACCCGGAAGGGGTCATGCATAAATCATGTGATGTTTTTTTGGCTACTTTTTGACCCCCCCCCTCCCCCATGGTGATGTTTGGTGAGTTTCTTGGCTAGCCCCCCCCCCTCTAGCAGTCTCACGTGTATTTTTTTCATTCAACTTTTCACGTTCGCTAGCCGAAATTGACAATATTTCTTAGTTTGTTCATCGTAAAAAAATACACGTGAGGTCTCCTTGTACCCCCCCTCCCCTACCGTGATCTTTCGTGATGTTTTCTTGGACCCCCTCCCCCCCCTATAGGACCTCGCGTGATTTATGCACAAGCCCGAACCTCCAGCTTCGTAGGCAGGGTCACTACCAACTACGCTACGGAGGCTGACAGAATCGCTTCTTATCTTTCTTCATTGTGAAACTAATAAAATATTATTATAAAATAGGCATTTTGTTGTTGAGTGTGTGTAATTAAACATAAAAAAACATAAAACATATTTTATTTAACTTTACAAATTCACGATAACCTATTTCTATACATAGCAGTACCAACTATAAATATACAGTGTAATTCTGAATTTGAAAGTAACACAATATGCCTTACCATTGGTTGACATGATTCCTATACTAGGCGATGCCTGTCCCGTAGGAAAGCACATTATCCATGTTACATATCAGTCAGTTGTGGCGCGTAATGATTGTTCCAAAAAGTAGGGAATATTCCACAATAATTTAAATGTATCTAAGCTAGATCTTAAATATCTTAATACTAACTAATCCCGGCTAAGGGAACAGCAATAGGGAGATTATTACTATTTTTATGTTACAAGAAAATATTTTGTAAATACGAACAAACCAAAAAAATAAAAAATAAATAAAAGGTGAATGTATGTATGTGTACGAATTTGTGTGTGCGTGTGTTTGATTGTTTATGTGTGTGTGTGTATATGTGTGTGAAAAGAGAACGTGAGTGCAGAACCGGGTAGTTATATTCCTTTCAGAAGGCTTTCGGTATCATCATAGGTCAAATTGCTTAACCATTCGCAGAGCTTAGTTTTTAATTGTTGAATGGTAAGGTTTCTAATTTCCAGTTTTCTGCTTATTTTATTGTAGATGAACGGGTGAAGGTGCGAACTAAACCTCCTGGCAAAAAACGTTACCGACTGTGGCAAGGGAACTCTAAAAATTCGTTTCTCTAACAACGCGGAGTAATTGGGAAACCTTAGAACCTCTTTGTGCATTTCTAGAGAAGCGCGCATAATGAATTAGTCTCTTACCATCATCATCTTGTTCCGTTTCACATAGCTGAGCACATTTGAGTATACACAGCAGCAGGGGAGATTTTGTTTGGTCCTTATACATGTTTAATATTGTATGTGCATGCTCTGAGTCACATTTAATAGCTAAAACAATATAACATAAAATATTCTATATTAACAGATTATGTAAGGTAAATTGGGGTAAGATGAAACGGTTTTCAGGATGGGGAAAGACAAAAAGTTGTCCTTCTAGCACAGCGTCTGCTGGTAGCAATTCATCTTACCCCAACTTACCTTATATGGTTGTGCCCATGAGGAATGGGAAAAAATTCAACAGCGGATTTCTGACTAAAATTGAAGTTAAAAATTTCATATGAAGTTTTCCGGATTCAGTCTATTTTAGGAGAAAATTCGATTTTTTTATACCGTTTTAGACCGTTACGCTATAATAAACGCATATTAGGAAAAGATTTTGTCACCATGTTGTCTTAGTCTTGTCACACTTAATTGACAGTCATCAAATGAACAAAAAAACCTTTAAAGTGCATTTTTTGAGAACTCATTTAACATTTTTTGCTTCTTTTAGTCTCAGGAATATGCTGTAAGATTTGTTGCCTTTCCTCATGGGCAATTGGGCACCTTGTACAATATTCCAATTACCATAAATATTAAGCATTAATTTACCTTAGCAATAGCTGTAACTTGTACCTGTTTAATGGGTCAAACACATTTTTTTGTTTTAATTCTGTCACTTCACCCACAGGACAAAAAGTGATTGATCCTAATACAATACAAGTGAGTCTCTTTTAACATTATTAATGAGATAAGGACTTTTTCTTGTGAACTTTTGAGAAATAGGCATGGTCACTGGCTCACTTTATGTATTTTTCATTAACCAGAATCATTTGAGTCCCAAACAGGCTTCAACACAAAATTGCCTTCCTTGTGTTAAACTAAGGCTTAACACTTTTGCTGACAATGAAAGAGTTAAGAGTGGTTAACCATACAATCCCGTCTGTCAATGTAGTGTCACCGAAAGTGTTAAATAATTTATAAATAATAATAAATAATTTATAACATACCTAAATTGTTCAATATAGACCACACATCATTTTCATCAAACCGAAGCCCCGCTACCTGTCCTTCTGCACCTAAACTCATCAGTGATTTAGCAA
>JALPQI010031233.1:0-13772 GCA_025490895.1 Thaumatotibia leucotreta
GGGAACGATTACAGGAGCAATTCGTCTCGAGAAAATCCATCGCGCCTCCGCTACAACATCGATGTTTCAGATTATCACAACGGGGTCATTTACACGAAAATACATTTTTGAATCAAAAATGTGAACTTTCTTAATAATAGCTTGAAAAAATATGTACCCACTTTACACTTGTACTTTTACGAAGAAAATAAAAGTTTTAATATTTATTTTAATTTGATGTAGGTACACGCGTCTTTAAGGTAATTTTGTTTAGAAGACTAATAAATGGATTTGGTAACTTTTATTTAAGTAATATAGACCATTTTACTATTACCTACATGAAATGTGTGCGATATTGACATTGCGCGCAGCATGGCAGTGCGGGTAGTGGCTATTTCGGGCTGACCGTGAGCGTCTAGCTAGCCATTCATTCCGCACATAGTTTATTTTGCCGATCGCCTAACTCTGAAAATATCCATGCTATTTACTACAACCTAATCATTCTTCATCAGAATTAACAAAAACTATTGACGTGTATAAACGGAACGACCTCAAGTCTTGTAACCTAATGCCAAAATAATTGTAAATAAACAAAAAGTTTTTTATGTTTTTCTTACCTTTTTATTCTGGCGTGCCGGAGTAAGGCCCACTTGGGAGCCCATCTCCCCTAATATATTTTTCGGCATTTTGGTCACTAAAACAGTTTGTACACAGTAAAATCAAAGTTCGCGGTCATGCACTCGTATTGTGGTCCAGGCGACGCGAGGTGCGCGGCTTGCGCGCAGTTTGGCGAATGAGAATGAGCGCACGGTTGCGCCCGCGCAAGCTTATAACGTCGTGAGCGCGCGTGACGTCACATACGCACCTTTATGCAGCCTGCGCCCTTTACAAGCCTACATTACCTCCTTCTATGAAAGGGGGGTGAAAAAGGGTGACAAATTGTAACGATTTTACCTCTTACTTAACCAAAATTGTATAGGTAATGTAAGCATAGGTACCTACTATGTAAATTTTAATTAATAAACTAATAATTTAAGAATGTCACTAATTATCACATTTGATTACCAATAAGAACAACTTTTAATATAAATTTGCTTTGCCCTTCAGGGTTCATGTTTCACATGTGACATGTGTCCTACATGCATACTATGTTGTTCATTTCATGAGTGCTATGTTTTTAATAAATAATTATAAATGTTATAATGGTATATTTACCATTAACATTTATTGGTACCGAGAGGTAAATACCTGCCTACATAGTACATATGTAAATAAACATACTACAAAAAATAACAAATATTTTAAAATACAAATCAGAGTCACTGTGCTATCTATGGTGTTTCGAACGTATTTTTGATTTGTGATACAAATGTTAAACAACATATTACGAGTATGTACGTTAGTTTTAGTTCCTTGGTACACGCTTTTCATAGATAAAACAAAAGTGCTTGGGCGCACAAGCTTCGGTCGCTAGCTCGATAACACTCGTTTTCCTAAGGGTAAAACCCAAGCTAAATCGATTGCTAAATGTAGTTTTTTTTACTTCTACTGATATAAAGGTTATAGAATGTTTTGGTAATAATTCTACCTTAAAAGCACTAAAAAACGACACGAACAAGAAACTTCTGTTTATAGGAATTTCCATTTTATTCGCATAAAATTAGTCCACAAATAACAACTTAAGACTAAGCTTAAGCCTAGTCAAAAAGTCCCCCACGACGTCGTCCCTGGCGGAAAGGAATTTTTATAGGTATTTTGAAAGAAAAAAACGAGTTAATTTTCAATAAATTAATAATACCTACCTAAATACACAGTTATTAGCGCTGAGTGCGTATGTTATACCGTGCCTTTTCTTGATTATGTGAAATAATCGATAAAAGAGTGGCCTGTTAACACAGAGATTTTTTTTATATTCCGTCTAAAATGTAAGTTAAATTTCAGTCGTCACATATAAGGTCCTAATTTATTAGATGCAGATATTTTAACACATGATACTTTACATTAAAATAATTAACTTTAAATATAAATTAAGAAACCTTTTCATGTAACTTTTTTGATTTCATTTTCCTAACAAAAAAATTAATTATAATTTCGTCAAGAAAAAATCATCATGTGCATTATCACATGTCACAATAACACTCTGTCTGTCATGTCATCAAACGACACAATCCAACGGAAAATAACATGACATTGACAAGCAACTATTTAATTTATCGGCCAGTTCCAGTTAAGTGGTACGTAAAAGAGGTACTAGAATCTGTTCAAAGAGTTTTCATTTAATAATCACATTAACAGGGTGTTTTTACGTAGCAAATTTGTTTTTCCATTTTCTCCAAAAAAACATCGTAAAAGCTATAATGTTTCACGGTTTAATATACTCCAGAGACCGAGTACTATCAGCTGTAAAAATATCTGCATCTAATAAATTAGGACCTTATATAGCATTATGAATTTCCTAATTCTCATTGAAACTACCAGCCTATTGATTTATGTAGGCATCCTAATTTTAAAAGTTAATCCAATACAGGGACCAGAACCGTTATTTTCTCCATACAAAAAGAACGGTTCTTTTTCTGTTCATTTTCGTTCTTCGCTATACAGGGTGATTATGGGGTCGTGATCCCAACTGTGAAAAATGTGTTAAGCTGGTCTTTCTGAACAATGCTTTCCATGGGACCTATATGAACAAACGCACTTTTTTAACGACTTGTTAAGTTCGAGTTAATTAATATGTATACATTTCTTCATACTAATTCCTTGCAAATGTGTTAACATAATTATGAAACGAGACTGGAAGTTAAGAACGCTTCCGCACCGATCGGTACGAAATAGGTATTTTTTTTTTGTGATATCATATTTGTTCCATGGGAAACCTTATTCAGAAAGACCATCTTAACACGTTTTTCACAGTTAGGATCACGACCCCGTAATCACCCTGTATAAATTCTAAGTTAAAGGAGTAATTTAAAAATATGATTTTATAAATTACATAAAATATTGAGTAGTAGGTACATAAAGAGTATAAAACATTTTAAAATATTGGTCAATTTCGAAAGGTCCAAAATGGAAAACCAGTCGGTTTTCCATGGGACAAAGTGGTAAGAAAGTAGCTACTACGCAAGCAGTCACGACAGAACTCTGAAAAACTGAAATAACTTATCGGGCATCTCCCTACTACGGGACGAAACCCATAATGAACATGCCCCGACAATCCCAACTTCGAGTTTGTCTTAGCTGTGACAGGTTAGTTTAGCTGCTTCTTCAGACGATAAATATATCATACGCAGTTTGACTAGATCGTACAGTAGGGCTAAAAATTTGAATTAAAAAAACCCAATGTGTACGTTACGGTACTTTCCTCGTACTCTCATAGTATCTGGGATATACCTACGATAGCTAGACGGGCAAACATAATTGCACGATAAAATCATTGATTAATGATTCCATTGTTTTCACAGTCACAGTCAAGTAGGTATAGTAATAAACAGCTACAACTAAAAATGCCTAAGTCGATATCGATTTACCAATGTGTTACTATACTTAGATTAGTTAGTATACTTATTCATTTTCCATAAAGTTTCAAAGGCTTCGAAAACTCAAAAGGTAGGCAATACAAAGCTAAGTAAACATACGTTAGATAACTTGTAGCTTATTTTTTAGAGCTACGAGCCAGTGGCGGATTAACCTAACAGCAGAATTAGCTTATGCTACGGGCCCCGCGAAAATTAGTTGACAGTAAAAAAAAGATCAATTTCTGACAAAATAGAACAGAACTAAATTCAACGTTTGATTCAGCATTGCTAATAGAAAAGGGCCATTTTTTTCAAGGTTTTTTTTAAAATACTTGTAATTCAAAGAATATAAGAAACCAGGGGCCCGCTATAAAATGTGCTACGGACCCCGAGCCTGTTTAATCCGGCTCTGCTAAGCTCCACCAGAACAATCGCGGGTTAAGCAACTAAGAGGTTTTTCGACACTAGGTAAATATGTAGGTACAGTCGCGTCAGATATATTATATCGCTGCGGCCTGGGTACTCATAAGTAGGCCTCTATTGTCAAGAACTTGTAGGTCTCTATTGGAAGATCAACGCTGACTCCTGGGTCAGCATTTATGCTGAGGCCATTTCGTGGCAAACCTGACACTTTTTTAGAAAGTGTCAGGTTTTACATGTAAGGTAAGGTGGGGTAAGAAGAAACGGTTTTTTAATGGGGTAAGACAACAAGCTACCAGCAGACGCTGTGCCAGAAATACGACTATTTGGTTTCATCTTACCCTACCTTACTATAATGTAGTTAATTGTGTGCATAATTGTGTATTTACCATGAATAAACCATTGAATTAGATTTGAATTCATGACATGCTATTTCAGATATTTATGAGCACCGTGACTGTTCCAATGTATGTATCTGGCGGCGACTGTACCTACTACCTACTTCGTCTTAGCAGCCTATTCAGATATCAAGCAAGTCGCGGAGCTCGGTGAACAAAAATCACCTGCATGAGCATCGCTAAGGGACGTAAAATATCAATTTCGCTTAGGGTTTTTGCTAAACATTTAGTAAAATCCATTGACGTATCACATGTGCTAAATTGTACCTATTCACATGCATGACTCAAATAGGTACTATAGGTCATCTGTTTTCCTCAATAAGGTGGTATATACTATATACATATATATACGATTAGACAACTCGTTTTTAGGGTTTCGTAGCCAATGGCAAAAATAGGGATAGGGGTTGCCTTTTATGCCATTGGCTACGGAACCCTACGGGAACAGAATAAAAATTGCAGATGTTCCTTACTAAAACTGAAACTTTTTTTTTTTCATCTAAACCATCTATGAACATCTATTGAGATTTCTTATACCTACATAAATGTTTTTCTAAGCCGAATAATTTGCACGTTAGAATCCAAAGCTATAAAAAGTGACCACCTCCAGAAATCCTCCGATAAAAAAAATTTGGTACATTACCATGCACTTTTTAAATAGATTAAATTCAAATTCAAGCAATTTATTAGGAGGCTACATTACACTTAATCAATTTTATCATTGTTACAACATATTTTAACCAAATAAATAATTTTTCATTTTCGTTTTCATATGTACTTCCGCAGAAAATTAGTTTTAACGAGATCTGATATATAGATAAGAAGTAGTTTTATTTAATACGTTATAAATCACAATTTGTAGAGTGGTATGTAACTCTCAGCGCGCGAGTTCAACTCACTCTTAGCTGTTTTTTTTTTAATTATTGTTGTACAAATTTCTGTATTTACTTATGTCTTATTGAGTTGAATTTCATCGTTATATGTATACAGGTGGCCAAAATATAAGCGGGAATGCCGCTGCCACAGAGGTTTGGGGAAGCAGAAGAATAAGTCCCTCAGGGATTTTTTTTACAAATTAGTTTAAGTTTCAGAAATAGTATGTAGTTCTAAGTAGTTGTAGTAGCACCTAGTAGGTACGTATTTAAAAGGAAAATTATACCATTATAAAACTTCCAAAAATCTCCTTCTTTTGTATTCTGAGTTCCGAAACCTGACAGGCAACGGGAATGTACTTATTTTTTGACCTCCTTGTACATGTATCTATTAATTATTAATTTATTACTAAATACTAAGTGAATGGCCAATATTCATGAATGAATTCACTTCAAGACTATTGAATGAATTCATTCAATTTCCCCACAATTGTGTGAATTTGTGTGGTACATTAATTTAGGCACTGGTCTCACTGCGAGCTACTAAGCTACGAGTATGAACTATCGGCTATAAACACGAACAAAAGATACACACTCCAGTGTAAATAAAAGAGATATGGCGATACTCGCTCAGCTATCAGCTATCGCCGCCGGACGACTATGATACGCGACAGTTCATAGCTTAGTAGTTCGCGGTAAGATCAGTGCCTTAAGGTGCATTCAGGCCAAACGAGCATTTGCTATTCTAGGTATCCCCCACTCTACGAAATCAACGAATCACGTTTTGTGTAGCGAATGTAGCGATTGAATTTCGTAGAGTAGGGGGTTAGAATAGCGATTAATAATGGTAGACAAAACAAACAAAACAGCCTTTTTGATTGATATAGCCGTCCCCAACACCCACAATGTACAAAACACGATAGCCGAAAAATTCGCCAAATATACCGATCTGAAAGAAGAAATAGCTAGACTATGGAAACTGACGAACGTTACCATTGTACCCATTGTATTGTCTACCACGGGTGTCATCCCACAACAGCTACACACATCAATAAACACCCTATCGCTCTCACCTTCTTCATATTTAGTAATGCAGAAAGCAGTCATTTTGAACACATGCCGAATAGTCAGAAAGTTTTTACAGAGTGATTCACAGCCCCCGATCATACAAAATTAACAAACATTACCCCTATAGGGATAAAACTGAAACTATGCCGAACACGGCTTAATGCGTAATGAATAAATATGACATGCACTTGGCTCTGGCCCGTGCATACAGTGTTGCCAGATCCAATCTGAAAACGTCGGAAGAAATTTTGCCTAGAAATCAGGAGATTGGTAAAAATATCAGTAGACATTTAATTTGTTCAACCAAACCTTATCTATATCCGTTATTTTTCTTTCAATGTTTATAAATATGTTAAGTTAATCATAGGTTATTGTACAAAATAAATATTTTGTTATTATGTTATGTTACCAATTCAAAAGAGTTAGAAGACATAGTCGAAAGGAGTTAGTTAACATGCTGCTACTTACCAAATAGTAAATGATGAACCTTTTTTCCGATTTAATGATTGGTATGATTAATTGCAAATTAAAGTGCAACAAAAATCAAGATTGTTTCTATTAACAAAAAAAATATCTGACAACAATCTACAATACAATGTGCATACGAAGAATGACACATTGTCTTTGAAGATTTTATTTTCTCATTTTCATACGATGAGTGAATTACCTACTTTTCTGAATTAATATTTCCTGTCTGGATAAACAAGTATATTAAAAAACAATAACTACCTACTTAGGATTAATATTAACTACAAACAAAATCTTAAAAAATAAATTAGCAAAGGTAATATTAAAATATTAACTTCAATAAAATTAAACCGAAAAAAAAACCCTTAAAACGAGCTACCCATCCAAACCGCCCCGATTGGTTCCCGACGCAAAGGTGCCATCACGTTCGCAGCGATTCCACGCTGAATCGCGATGGACAGTCTTTGCTTCAGGAACGAACCAGAGCGGGGATCAAGACCCCTTTCCTGCAGATTTTTTGAATTTTTGTTAGAACTCATCATGCAAACCAAAATCAAACACCGTAAAATAACACATCATGCTGAGACCCAAAATGAAAAGCCTAATCAAGTTTGGAATGTATATCGCATCCGATTTCCATTCCAAACTAGTGTCACCGGCACCAGCGTTCCGTTTTCAATGAAAAAATCTTAACGTAGAAGTGAACTACGAAAAATCAGGAGAATCTGCTGAAAATTCGGTAGATCAGTAGACATAGCCCAAAATCAGTAGATCTCCTGAAATATCAGGAGACCTGGCAACACTGCGTGCATATCATTACACCAATATTCCTTTTGGAATGTTGAGAATTTTAAAGAAAGAAAATAATAATAATAATAATTAAATTCTTTATTCAGATATCTAGGATCCAGTTAGAAAAATTAACATAAGTAATTAAAATTAACATAAGTAATTAAAATAAAACATTTTCTTATTTACTTATATAACACTATAATATATTGCTCGTTTGGTCTGAATGCACCTTTAGAGTGTGACGACTGAAGCTTTAGGTACCTACATTATTGGCGGGAAATTCAAAAGATCTTGGGGTCGCACCTTATGTTACGGGTATAAGTAGATAAAGAGTTTCGATATTAGAATATATTTTGAATTTTTGTTCACTCGTATGAAATTTTTAAAGAAAATATATAAAAATTTTACGTTGAAATTACGTGTCCTTAATTAAAAACACTTAATTATGTAAGTTTACACTTACTGACAATAAATGACTATACCAAAGTGAGAAATAAATTGCATTTTTAATAATGAATAAGTTACGTGATAATTTTGGTGACGTGACATTATGGTCACGTGATTATTCGTTTGAACGTAATACGAATGTAGTAGGCTTATAATTATGGTGGTCCCGTGTTTAATCGTTTGTCGTCGTTGCCGCCGTTGTCACATTCTTCTCCTAGCAACTATGCAAGTGCGAAAGTGACGCGTAGCACGATCAACGCTGACCGCAGCTAGCCACCGGATTGGCATCTTGACTAGGCCTACTGACAGATAGCTGGGCATTTTCACTTCTAGGGACACCCAATTAGCTTAACTCTACAAAAAAGTTAACTTCGATATCAGTTTTGTAACGACAATAAAGCATTAAATATTAACAAAAATAATGTTTTATCATTTAATCCAGAAATAATATGAATAAAGTGGATTTACGTAAATATTTCATGCTTAATTTGTCGTTACAAAACTGACATCGATGTTAACTTTTTTGCGAGAGTTAAGCTAATTGGGTGTTCCTAGAAGCGAAAATACCCAGCTATGAAGTTGTAATCATGTTGTGATACATTACATGCTGGATTTTTTCATTGAAATAAATTTAGACAGCATTGTGACGATAACTCAGCATTATACAGAGAGTAACAAAATATTAGTCATCCGTTTAAGAGACCATTCAGTATGGTATTCTTATTAAGAAAAAGTATAATAAAAAAATGCGATGCGATTTTTTATATTTCTAAATAAAAGTTTTCATCCTACCTTTTCCCTAATCAGAACACGACAACTACCGAATAAATAGTAAGGCCTAGCCTTAATAAGCCTCACTAGAATGCGCACTAGGATCGGGAAAGCTGGCCTACTACCGCGAGAATGGAAATTCGTAAATTTCGAGGATTTTTCTCTGACACTCAAAAGAATAGTGTCATTAGAGCGAGATAGACAAATCCTCGAAATTTACAAATTTCGTTTTTCGCGGTAGTAGGTCAGCTTTCCCGATCCTAGTGCGCATTCTAGCGAGGCTTATTAAGGGCCGCTGGATCCTACTTCGACTTGGGTCTCAGGACTCTCAGGACTTCGTAACCTGGCGTCCTGGCTTTCAACCTTCGCATTAGTCGATGCTTCCTCCTCCAAGGATGTGCCCTAAACACGCTAAAATTGTTATTTAACAGCCCTTACGCTCAATTACACAAGATCCCACCTTGCTCGGTTGCTTGTAGTTCTATTTTGATCCTATTTGAAGCTCGGTAGCCGCTGCAGTCTTGATAAGTCGCTATCAAAATTAGGCTCACGGACGCTTGTAACTTGAACATTGTTGAACGCTTGAAAGCTATCCTGCCGAAGCTCGCCATTTAGCTACGTCACACATTACGGATGAGTGATGAGCGATAGCAAGCCATTTTTTTTTGTTCCTGATTAATCTGCTTCATTAGGGTCAACTCCATATTTATTGCTAGATGGTATTTTAAGTACGCGCATCGAAGCCATCTAGGTTAAAGCACTAGTTAGACAGTGATAGTATAGCACAGAGCACTAGTAAAGTGTAGACCATCTAGGTTTTTCTAGTGCTCTAGCACTAGAAAAACCTTATTGATAAATTTTATAATAAAGTTTTGGTACTAAATATATATACAAAAGATCCCAATGGGTCGAAGTGTATCCGCAAGGGCCCCACCGATAAGATAATAGGTAAGCACCGCGGTACGAATATACATAATATATGACCAGTGATCTTATTGTGTAGTTACCTAGGTACTACATGATTGCCACAATACAAAGTTGTGCACATTTCTGAGGATACACTTTTGCTAAATTACTTCCAAATTTGCTGCCTCGAGATCATCAGATTCAGACGGGTGATTGCAACACCTGCCGGCATTCGTCGTCGCGTTAGTTAAGGAAGCTCTGAAAATAACTCGCAGCCAGTATCAACCGGTCGCAAACGAATCGCTAGTCACAGAGGCCAACATGCCAACAAGATACCAGGAGGCTGACTGTCAATGGATGCGATGCATATAATTTAAGACAGCAAATCATATTAATATAAATTATTTCAGAAATGTTTAGGTAATGATACTTTCAGTTGTCGTTTGTTTCAACGTTTAGGTACTACTAACTACTTATTCATCATACCTAAATTATACTTTTCCTAACTAGTGCGGAAAAGTAAACTTGTCGATTATTATATTTATTACAAAGCGTGCGTAAATAAGGCACTTGTCATGAAAAAAGTCGTTCGATAGGTACACGTGTAAAAACTTCTTTTTAACTCGGGTGATTGTCGCCCTCGGGCTCCAACTTTCACCTTCGTCGAAATTTTTTTTTTTTTGCATTTGTATCGAAATCTCCTATTTTAGTGCAGATGGTGCCTTTTTTAGGCGCTAGGGCGAGAAGTGGCTTATTTTGCGTCAGGTCCAAAACTTCGGAGGGCCATCTGTACTAAAAAACGTTGTATGTACGAGACACGTTCAAAAAGGAAATTCGTAACTCGTGTCGATTTAAAACACTCATTATGCCTGTGTAGGTTAGTGATCTCACTGAGGAAGTTCGATATTTGGAGGCTTATAATGGTTTGTTGCCGTCAGGTTCTAACAAGGAGGTATGCAAGTGCGAAAGTTTCTTCACACACACTTTGCTTATACTAAGGATGAATCAGACAAATAATAAGAGTGATTCCTACATATTACTAGGTACATGACAATAGATACTCTTCCAGCACTAATTAATAAATCTTATAATGACGCAGTCCAGATGTCCGCGTTACGACCTATCACGGGAACGGAATACCTGTGTCTATTGTGTCATGCGTGTTCCGTGTGATAAGAAGGGGCGGCCTCCACCGGCCGAGATTGGAGCCAAGGTGACGCGCAGGATATAGGTCATCAACAGGAAGATGCCCATCTTCCACCAATGCGAAGGTTAAGCAACAAGTGTGCTATTGTACTGGCCATAGGGCTTACAATTCGAATATTAAAATTTTCGAAAATTTAGATAATTTTGTCCATTTTAGTATGTATTCGAATAATACGGCAGGAGGTAATCGAATATACGATATTTTTTTATTATCATAAAGATTAATTTAGATACTTTACAGCATCAATTACCAAGTTTCTAGACGAATTCTACATCAACTCAATACATTATTCTATGAAAACATTTATTTTATAATTTTACGGTTTTTTATGAAATTTCGTTATATTATAACTAGCGTTAAAAATGTCGGAAAGAAACAAATTATTTTTTTTCGGGAATATATGAAAATTTTGTTTTTTTTTCGGGTCTTTACAGAAATAATCAATGTCCCTGTCACTCCTTGCCATCTATTTCAATTGACTTTTCTTCGATGACATCGCGTTATCCTGGTAAAAGTGAAAATTAGATCAAATTCGCATTGGTTTAGAGTTGAACATTGATAGTGGAAACTTTCATTGTTTTTTTCGTAAAAATCCGGAAAAAACGAGCTGTTTGGAAAGAATCGGGATTTAATCCGGAAATTTTCAACGCTAATTATAACCTAGTAATTAGTATAGGCAATTAGGATAGGTATAACTGCAACGTGGTAGGTAATCTCTAGTTTTCTATGTTGATTACTGCATAACACGTCTTATTGAAATATTTGACGTAAATAAACAAATCAAAGGAATTTTACCCGCATCTTAAACTTTTGATGATATTCTTGAAACTATTCGAATATTAGAATATCACGAAATAAAAAAACCGAATATGGAATAATTATCCGAAATACGCAAGTATTTGGAAGCTCTAACTGGATAGTAGTGCTGGTTTAAACTGTTCTTCTGTTTATATTTTTTCCTGGATTGATCAGAATACGACACCGAATGTAACCTTAAAAGGGATGATCACTTTATTTCTTAAGCCTTGAGTATTTGGGAATACGCACATATAGGTATCGGAAAGCCAGTTTAAGGCTCCATTATGTTATGAAGCGTTGAACCCGTCGGTATGTTTCGACACTTTCGATCTTATTATAAAAATTCGGGGAAAAACTTACCGTACACCAATCAACCTATGTTCAAACTAAGCAAACTCTTGTACAGTCGCTATCGGATATATCAGAGCGGCCAGGGTGCTCATAAATATCTGTGCAGGCCTCTATTTTCGTGACTTTAGCCCCAAACAGTATTATGGGTGCTCGACGAGGATAAACATACTACTTGCATGGATAAAGACGGAAATAGATACATAAGAACAATAACTTTTGATAAACAAGCCCGTTTAAGTTTACTACGTCAATATACATATACCTACTTCACGTCATAGTTCTTGCATCCGTTACCTGTATCCATGCTAGCGGTATTTTAGGTAACAAATAAGTGCAAACAAGACAGTTGAAAACAAGATTTTTTATTCTTGACTTGAAATTTTGTAGAGATAAAAATGTTAAAAAACCGTAACACTCGAAATGTCTAAATTACGTATTTAATGTATACACGACTTGGGATTATTGCTAAACATGACGTGTGGCGACTGGTCCAATGTAATTTACTTTACTAATACAAAAAGTACCTAATATTTATAAATATATGAAAATAATTTACATTGGATAATCTCTTATACCTTAGTTGTGGTACAGCCCAAGACCATGACTCAGTTTTGATGCGCGACCAATGGTCATGATGTTAACCGTGTATAGGTTATATGTACCTATACATTTATTAGATACATATTTTTGACAATAATGTTACTTAGGGCGAAGTGGAGGAGAAAAATAAGGAAGGCTGACCCCACCACCATGTGGGATACATAGCCAGGAAGAGAGAGAGAGAGAGAGAGAGAGAGAATGTTACATAGACATTTTATTTCTTGACTGTATCTGTGTAGGTACAATAAAGAGCTAACTAGGTTAGCCAGGAATAAATAGCTAACTAAAATATGCACTCAGTCTGTTAAATAAAATTTAGTTATATCTCATGTAAAGTAACTAGGCGGATGTTTGACGTTTAGTAGGAAGAAGCATCGACGTGACGGTAAGCGAATTCGGCGTGTTCTCGACTAACATCAATTATTTGAACAGTTGTAAAATTACCCTTATTAGCCGTAATTATACGTAGAATACAATAAGTTGTAGTGTTTTTCAATATGCATTCGCTATTTTCTTCATCTACTTATAGCGTCAATATTCAGTCTCACAATACGATTTGCATCTGCATAGTTATGTTACACGATATCCATTAAATGTATTCTGCCGAAATGACACATTTCATTACAGCAATTTTTGGCCACAATAATATAGAATAAGGTTAGTGTGTTATACAGCATAGGAACATATTGCAATTTAGTAACTTTAATCTTAGAGAAATTAAACATAAAGTTACATTTCGTAATAATTTAATAAGGACCATAAATTGACTAATCGTACTAAGATATTCACATAATTATACAAACTAACAAGGTTGTGTTCCTTGACTTGGTTAAAACGTACAAAATTTACATAAACCTTTATATTTACAGTGCCTATCTGTACGTTATATAATCATTATTTGCAATTAAATAGCAAATCATGTAGCCACCTAAAATATTTGTAATATTTACAAGTAGGTTGTATTGTATTCCATCTCCGTTTTATCGTAGGAATAATGTAACGTCAAATGCAGTAAGTACCTGTCTTGTACTGCATACCATACTTTAAGTATGCGAAATTCGGACTCAATTTACTTCTTATTATTATTTAGTTAAACTTCCCTTATATTCAAATTGGTTTAGTTTTAATTTCAATAAGGTACGGTCAACCACGTTATTAGCCTACTTTACTTCCTCATACAATT